>CAVNYN010284849.1:0-49602 GCA_963692815.1 Nyctanthes arbor-tristis | reverse complement strand
TGTAACATCCCGAAAATTTCTACAAATTAAGGTAAGCAACGAAATTGTTGTTTTGAAAGAATTACTTGAATATCATTGAAAGATTGCTTGAAAATCAAAATATTGTTATTGAATTGACGCTAAAGAAAGATCTTGGTTGATAATTGACATAAACTAAAGTATAATGACTAAATTGACATGAATTGAAGAGCGTGGACTTGATTGAGAGATAATGCAAGGGGAAGGACTTCTTGGGCAATTTCCCGACAAGTGTGAGGTGCCACACCGCGCCACTTGTCATGAGGTGATTTGCGCCACTTGTCATGATGTGGTTGGCGCCACTTGTCACGATATAGTTGGCGGAACTCAAAAGTTATTAAAATTAGCTAAATCATAACTATTATATAAAGGAAGCTAAGAGTTTCATTTTCTCTTCCAACCCATTTCCCTTTTCTCTCCCGAACCTCAAAATTCGTCCAACTTGGCCAAGGGAAGGAGAAAAGCGATAGAAACCCGCCAAAATACCTATTTGTCCTTTGAAAAGAGTTCCTTACCATATATGGAAGGATTATAGCTTCAAAGATAGCTTTAATTGAGGAATATCAAGGCTCTAAGGATACTTCTTCACGTGGATTATTCGAAGAATATTTGAGGTGGGTAACCTAATACTTTGATTACTTTTCTACATGCATAAAGTTTTGATAAGATAAGTGTGTATTTGATTGATGATTTTGATGAGATAAACATGGATTTGAATGCATTATTATTGAAAGAAAGATTGGTTTATTGCATTTGTATCGCTAGTTAATGCTCTACCCGTTTTGAATTGCTTTGTGATTGTATGGCCTTAGCCATTCTGAATTGTTTCCTGCACTATGACCTATTCAATGATCCCAGAATATGGGAGATTAGTGTGGAGTTTGTTTTGAATTGGAATCTCGGTATGGGTCTACCGGGGTTCATTGTGGATCCACTTAATTGAATCTGGCGCGCACCACGGGTAGTAGTTTAACTAGCGATAGGGCCCTTTTGTGAATTGAAAAGCTTTGTACATGAAATGATTTTCTTGGAAATGAGTTTCCTAAACGAAAGGTGGATCAAAGGATTATGTTATTCACTGAGTACGTTGTACTCACTCCCCATTTATTACAATTTTTGTAGATAATTGGAGTCATAACAATTGAAAGGTAGGGCAAGCTGGATGTTGGATCGTGCTCGCGGATGGGAGTAGAGTTGTTGTGCATGTGGTGTAAACCTGTTCTTGAAACTATCACGAATTTATTACTTTTGCACCCCTATAGTATATATGTTTTTACATCTTATAACATATAAGAAAATAGTGAGTTATAATATTTATATTGATTTGAGCTCTACTTCTCACTGTAAAAGTTTTCTAATGATTTGGCCCACCTTGGTAATCAATGAAATATGTTTATTAATACAACTTCTTGTGTTTATATATTTTCTTGAAAAACCTAGTTGTAATGTTTCTTTAAAAGATTGACGATTTGTTAACTTATGAAATTATCTTTATCTATTAAACTCAGCAAGATAAGATAAATTGGATTGTTTCGCACGTCCCGTCCCAGTTATTTGAATAAAAGCTTCCGCTACCGAATTTGTAAATTTCCCTGAGATATTTGGAAATATTGAAAAGTTAGCGGGGGCGTGACACTTGTGGATCGGAACAGAAGGTCCTATAATGAGATGACGGATCATATTCACTCTAAGATAAAGCTAGAAGGCCGATCAGGATCTAAAGTCTTGATCCCTAAACCCTGTGTTACGATCTTGAAGAAGAGAGGTAACAACCAGGCGCACAGGGGGACAGAAGGAGCGGTTGACAGTTAGTGACAGTTATTCAGATAAAACTAAATGTACTTCGTACTTTTATATGTACAAACCAAGTTCATGTCCGAACATGTAGAATAAAATCCCTATAACACCCTGAGGCCTGCCTATAAATAGAGTGTCTTGGGTTGCCAAAAGGATGAGGCGTTTTCTGCCTAAAATATAGAATCTAGAGAGAGAATTATTGCGTTATACTCAATTGCCCCCAAACTCATGTCCTGATCAAACTCCTCCCGTTCACACATTCACGTCGGACCTCACTCTGATAAGAAATTCTGATCCTACATCATCATTCCATTATACTTTTATTGCTGACTTGGGTCCACGTCAAAACCCAACGTCAACAAAATTAATTTGTCACATAGTATTGAGATGCTATCTCTTTAGGATACCTAAAAAAAGGTAGGACTGTAGCACGAAGTTCATGATTACAGGCGTGCTTATTAATAACTTGGTTGAACCTGCTTGAAACCCAATCAACTTTGGTCCCTTTTGATTTTGATTTTCTCATAATCAATTTTTACTGAAACTTAATTTCAACCATACATTCACTTATTAAAATAATCTTACACATAAATTCGTAATTTTTCCTTACTTTTCAACAACACATTCTCTCAAAAAAATCACTTTTCATAAAATCAATTCTTAAAAAATCAAAATCATACGGGAAGTTTCTTCTTTGCGAATAAGTATAGAGAAAGAGCACATCTTCAACCATTTCCTTCCATCTCGTTGACATGCACCTCACCTTGAACACAGCTTTTGGTGGCAATCCGACTAGTAAGTTTTCTATAGAAACAAATCGGGATTCGAACTCGGAGCCCGATCTATTTCTATAGCAGGACTGATCCAGCTAGTCTCCATCAGGATATAGCCTGGTCATCCATCTCCCTATTTCTTTCCTCTATATATTTATAATAATTGTGACAGTTTTGTACGCATCACATATACGATAAGTTGCACCTCTCTCATTCAATCATATATATCTCATCCAACAATATCTAAATACATCATCATAGAATTGTTGATTATATATCATTCGAGTTGTTCATTGAGTAGCATTACTAGCATCTGTGTTTTTACCACCAACATAGTACTGGGAATTTGATTGTCAAAAACCAAAGCAAACCAAATTGAGAACGGAAAGAAAAGAGAAATGGATAAGAATGATATTATTTTGTTTTGTCCCTCGTCAAGTACAAGGCATTTAATGCCAAGACCCATGTGGTCTAATGGTATTGTTGCTCAAATGTTTGATTAAGGATTCAATTCACCATCCCTATTTGTAATATCAAAAAAAAGTACAAGACTAAAATCGAAGATCATTGTATCTACAAGGCACAATTGGAATGACACATCAATAGGTGAGCCTTGTTCAACACAATTTTCTGCACACCCGCCACGAGTGCCATTTTCTCCCCCTCCTGGCGCTAGATTTGTAGCCAATCAGCGTGGGAGAGACTCGGATATTGAGAAACATTTAATGTGGATTTACCATCAGGACAAACAGTATAATACGGAGAATCCTGTGAAAATTCAGTTGGCATTGACAACCAGTAGAGACTTGGTTCCCAGGCAGCATCTTTGAGGACCTTCAATATCTCCTTCACTACAATTTTCGACCCCTCACCCGACAAATGAATTCCATCCCTGGGAACATGAGCAACAACAATAGCTAATAAACAAAAATATGGCTTGTATAACACTACTGTCAACCAATACAAAAATTCATGCGGTAGTAAAAATGCATCATTTCATTGTAAAAAAAATTATAAGAAGGTAGCACCAACTTTGTTTCTCTTCATACTTAAATTGTTTATCAGTGGAGATACTACGGTTCTTCTATAGAAACAGATCGGGCTCCGATTACGGAGCCAGATCACCAATCACAGCACGCCATGTGAGGTGGCGTTCTGTGATTGGTGATCTGCCTCTGTAATCGAAGCTCAATCTATTTCTATAGAAAATTCAGGAGATATTATGTCCAAAAAGTAACACTGCCTACATAAATTTTTTTAAATAGTAATTACTCCCCCGGGTCCCACAAAGATAGTCTAGTCGTTATTTCGCAAAATTTAAGAAATGATATTTAATATAGGTGACCCATTAAATTTTACTTATATTTTTCCATATATACATTTATATCTCATTATTTGTTTGAAAATACTTTCAACGTATAGATAGTTAATGTGGAATATAATAACAAATACATTAATTATAGGCATATATGGAAATGAAAAATTAAAGACATACCCAATATGATAAGTAGAATATCTTTTTAATATGGACAAAAATAATATACTAAACTATTTTTGTAGGACTGGGAGAGTTTTAATTTATTTTCTTACCTCACTCTCTTTATCATTCTGGATCAAATCCATTGGGATTAATTTACCAAAGTTAACAGTTGAATTTTGAGTTCTTGATGTGATAGGCGTGCTGACTATCCATAATCAGCAGAAACATTAAAAGAAAGAATTACAAATAGAGTTCAAAATATACATCAGAGAGAGTTCCTCTACGGACCCTAGAACCAGTGAGGCCCTAAAATTAAATTATGACAGGACAATTGGTATTCCTTCCAATTCTTCAGCATTCAGGTCTATAACTCAATCCATCGAACTCAAGGCATGAATGAATTAATTTGAATATGGTTTATAATATAGACGCATATTCAATGAATCAGAACACAAACGCTATTCACGTTATCCATAGGAAATGATAGGGAGACACTTACAGAAGGCAAGCTGTTTCCCAAGCATCTCTTTGCTGAATTGCAGTCCAGATATCAATGACTTTAACATCCAATAATGCACCCAACTCTACTAAAGCCTCGGAATATACACGGCATAGTTCATTTGTGCGTTCTTGATTGTCAAATGCGTCACTAATTTTGAGTGAAATCAAAAGTAGTTAGCTTTTCAAATAGGTAAAACTTTAACAAGAAACTGATAAACTAAATTCTACAATTACCCAAAATTTTGACGAATTTTTGCCTCATACACAGGAGGTGAAGTAAGAAAGATTATCCGCGTATTCTCTGAAAGACTCTGAAAATGCAAACTGGGGTCAGAGTATGTGATCTTAATATCATAGAAGATAAGGAAGTAATGGAGTGTGTGTTTCAAATCAGTTAAAATAAACTTTGATCACCCTCCTTTTTAACTGCAACCCTCCAGCAATGTGTCTAGAGACTAGATAGTTCCACTAGTTTCATCAAAAAGTAAATAAAAGAGTCCAATAGATGACAATAAAATAAAGATAACAGTGGAGAAAGGAATATGATTGTTAGTAACAGGTTAAACATAGCAATGACCGCTAGCATTCCCCACTGCCTGGGTACAGTTTAGATCTGCAGTGTATATAAAGGGGAACCCGGCATTGTAAGCCAGTTTTGAAGTCATGAGTAAGCTCCACTTTCTCTAACATAGCAGGTGTATGTCAGAGGTGGGTCATTTTGCTTTTCTGGTTCTATGTCGAGGGAGAGCCAAATGAATCTAGCCTGAAATTGAGGGATAAATATAGCATGTCCTCTCATATGGTGAAGTTTTTAAGCCAGTTTTTATAGTGATGCCTTGGATTTACAGACTTAACAATGAGAGTATTGACTACCCTGAGATTGATAAGACAGAAGTGCTACATCCATACAAACAAATTGAACATGACCTAAATATCGACAACAGAAGATCCTATATACAGCAAGGCCTCTTATCCCTTGTTGGTCCTTCGTTGTACTTTAAAACTGGAATTCTTAAGATAAATGTAGGGGACTGTCTCCCACTTTAACAGACTGCCATTTAACTTAAAGAACAGGAAAATATCATAAAATTATATGCCTGAAGTTTACTTTAAACAAAATTAAATGCGGATTTGCCGTGCAAGGAGTTTGCTGTCGCCCATGCCCCCCTGCCTGGGTGGGGTAGCTCCTCCATTGTAGGTAAAAGGTCTAGGAAAGACTGAAAAGCAATAAAAACAGTTTAAAAATTTTACCAGAGAGTGGAGAATAGTCATTTTCTTCAAGTTTCAGTTCTACACAGGAGTGGAGAAGCTGATGATCCTCCTTTTAGAGGAGTTGAGACATATAATTGATGCACTGATTGCAACTTCAGATAAAGAACAAGTAGCACCAAGACTCAAGTTACCTTCAGATGCAGAGCAATCTTTTTCATATTTTCAACATATTCAGCAAGAGGAACATGAGCACCTAGGCCACTTGGGTGAGGTTTCATTGAATCATTACCCCCAAAGTATACTATAACCAGTGAAGGCTGAACAGCGGCATCCTAAATATTAACCATCAAGAAAACATATCTTTAGATGTGGATCAATAGAAACAAAAGGCAGCAGATAGTTCTGCAAAGACATAATTACATATTTGACTTCTCAATGAAAGAAGACCACTTACTATGGTACTGGAAACTCCGAATAGGTTTAAATTTTTGGAGTAAATGATAAATTATTAGCAAGATGTTCAATTATTCAGAACACTCAAAGTTATATCTGCAACATAAGCCTTACCAAACATAATATACCTTAGGAAAAACCTGATCCAAAACTTGAAGAGCAAGTCTTGAGTTCCAACCAGAATATCCTCGCAGTACTATATCAGCCTACATCAATTTCCACAGAAACAAATCTTAATTCGATACATCTTTATTGAAATTGAAAAGCAAGTATACTCAGAAGTTATTATCTAGTAACATCCGTCAAAGCATCAAGAATGTAGATATACACACATTCATTGGTTTAAAGTTACATTATTCTATAATCTGTCTCAGAATATTGATCTACAAGTCTACAACAATATGTGCAGATAAACTTTATAGAAAAGCTAAGCCTTTCCCCCAATAAATTTGGAATCAATTAAATGAATTTTTTTCACCATTCAGATATATTGAAAAACATCAACATATATCAAGTCTCAACTTCCTGTTACTCATTACAATTAAACATAAAACACAAAACATTCAATGTTTAAAACACACGATCCATGTTTTGCTTCCACCATTATCCTTATTTCTTTTGTCTTTTACACAGAGATCGAGGGGGGCCGTATATTGTATAGTAAATACTTGATAAATTTTAAAGGCTTTACATTCTTATATACATATCCAGGCTTCAGTGTATATCCTGCCTACCTCTGCATCTAAACTAGTCTGATTAACTAGATAGCAACTAGCATGCATCAAATTACTGGCATTAAATATTTTTGTGACTAAAGGCAAGAAAATAAGCAGTTGGAGAGCATAATAATGCCGTAAGCATTCTATTGCAACGACAGAACATAGATCTTATCCCCGTAATTTCATCCTCATGCAAACCTTCAGTGATGATAATGCGTGTTACATAATTTTTCTCCCCAACAAAACGTTATTAAGAACTGCCTGCTTCTAAATAAGTAACAATCCTTGTACTTTTTTCTTTATAATTTTCTATAGTAGTCAAAGAAGTGATCAGCTACATATGATCCGCCAAACATTTCACCGCGTTTCTAAATTTGAGTAAACCGTAGCATAGAGTTCAATATGCAGAATTGATTGAAAAATTCCAGAGTGTCAAACTACCTACGCTCACAAATCATTTCCAAGAGACAGCGGAAAATGTAAAAGCGTAAAAAAAAAAGAAATGTAGAATCAAAATTGAAGGAACATATCAAATAAGCAGAAGATTAGTACCTTACGAGCATAGAGATCAGTGAGGAGAGCTCCCCATCCTCCATAATTGTAGGATATTTGCACTATGGACGACCCGAACAGCACGAACTGTGGCCTAGCCGGACCTACCATTATTCTTTTTTCCTCTTCTGCGGCTCAAATTCTCTGTTGGATTGGTTAGGTGATTGCAAATCAGCTTTGTTATTTATGGAAAAGTAACTACTGGACTCTTCGCAATTCACGCTTATTGATCTGTTATTATTATAAGATAGAAAAGTGTGAATGAAGATGCTGTGGTCCAAAATTAATTAGCTACCGTTGAGACCAATTAGAAACTCACATGTGAGTTTAAAAGCCTTATATGTAGGACTTTAGATCCTATATGTGGGGTTTTAATTCTCTTAGAATATTCTATTGAAGAATTTGAATCTTTTCCTCTCTTTGTTGGAGTCTTTGAGGTTACTAATGATTTTTAGTTGACAATCATTTATAATTGAAGACAGTTATAAACAAATAGTTGAACACAATTTAATAAGTCCCTTTATAAAAAAAAATGAAATATAATAATTTTATTTAGACAAAAAAAGTGAATAAAAAGTCGGACAAAATAGACATGTAACTTGTGTCATTACTAGGGTTGGGCGTCAGTTTTTGAGTTCGGGTATTGGATTGACCAAACTCTGACCAAATATTTCGGTGTAGGTTCAGGTTCGGTCTTGAAAATGACATGCTCGTTCGGGTTTGGTCTTGGTTCGGGCTCAGGTAACACTTTGTGTTTTGTTCGGATTTTTCAAGTATCTAGCGCATATTATATTAAAGCAAAAACGGAAAAAAGAAACACTTAAATAGGTAATTAAGAATAAAAAAATAAATTAAAGTACATATAAATCGCTTAAATGAAAATAATAATGATTAGACACTAATGTAACGAAGTTAACAATGAGACACTATCGTTTAACTAGTTGACTTTATTTATATTCTAATTTTATAGTTTTACTATGAACTTGCAGTATTGTCAAGTAATTAACTAAAAACAATTTGTTTTGTACAAATCACATGGCGTTTACATAGAAATTAGTAAAATCCTATATATCTAGAGTTTTATTTTTTATATGTGAAGGAGACGAGTGTAGTAAATACATGATTGTGAAATGATTAATGAAGAAGATGGTTTTGCGGATTGGGATAGAATTAATAGAAATTTAAATTTAAAAATTTTAGGAGCAAAATAAATATTGGGGTTTTTCGGATTTTGACTCAAACTCGAAGCCTGTCTAAACCCCTTTGGTTTCGGGTTCTAGTACCCAAAATCTGAAAACTTTTACTCAATGCCCGATTGGGTTCGGGTATTTTTGGGTCAAGTTTGGGTAACTTGTTCGGGCTTGGTTTTTTTCCCAGGCCTGGTCATTACTATTGATTTAAAAACGATTTGATATGTTAAAAAATAAAAAATCAATACGGTTATTATAAAATGTAAGAAACCACTTAATTATTATTATAAAAAAAAGTCCGCTCAATTGATTATGGTTATATAAGATCGGAAGTTTTTTTAAGGAAAACATCATATAAGTTTTGGTGTGGTTTTTAGGCATCTACCACAACTCTATTATCTTTTCCAAAAAAAGAAATTAAAAAAAAAAAGGCCCAATCAGCTAGAGAAGTCCTAATAATGCCGAAAATTAGTCAGAGTCAACTCACCAAGCCGAACTTGGCAAGCAAACGACCGAGTTGTGCTATTTGTGGAAAAAAAAATGTAAAACAAAATGTTTTACAAACAAATACATTTTGAAGGATTCTATTTCTCAATGAATTAATCTATATATACGAATACATATATGAACAAAAGTTAAAATAAAAAAGGGGTCCAAATTACCTTTTGAATTGTGTATAAATTTATAAGTTAATTTAAACTCCCTTTTTGTTATAATTTTTGTCTATCTATATATCCAAATAGTGTGATTCTCACTTTTTCACCACATTATATCACTTTTATATCAATAGCAATTACATCAGTCCCATGTTTTTTTGTATAAGCTTTTGTCAAAAAAATTTTAGCAAGTAGCATTTTCCAATGACCAAACCCAGGGAAGTTTACTCGAGTTTTTACCAAAACTACCGTTATGCTATTTATTTATTTTTTCCCACTTTATATTACCCTTTTTTATCTCTTATTTAAATTCATATTTACTCAATTAGTCAACTCTAATTGAGTGCATAGAAAATGTCGATATTTTTCTTGAACATAGTATTTAATTTAAACAATATATTCAATTGAAATGGACATTTCATAGGAGTACACTGTATGCCGTCCACTCCTTTAATGTTTGTGATGACGTGGTTTGACTCGAAAAAAAAAATAGAGGTTATTATGTTGCTTTCGTGCTCAATTAATCAATCCAAGTAGTGCACAAGAACACCATGGTTCCTTTTTTATTTTATTTCCTTTTTAATTGTAATCACACTTGAAACCTAGAACAATGTAAAATTCAAATTTGCAGACAACTTGTGATTTATTTATTTGGGAAAACGTCTCTTTCACAAGTCACAACATATAGATAAAAGATATATTGATTTATTTTTTGTTTTATTTTCAAATCAAAGATGTTCGGTAGATTCGTAAGTAAATATCTACGAGAATTTTGACTTGTGTGAGAGAAACTAATAAATCATTTGCTTCGCTTTCTAGTTAAAAATGTCGGGTAGATTATTTGGTGAACGTTCACGGGAATTTCAACTTGTGTGTGAGAAAATTATGTTCGATATGGTAGCATTCCTTTATCTTAATATATAGTGGATATGGTAGCATTCCTTTATCTTAATATATAGTGGATACCCAGTGCACACATATATCATGTTATGTATAGATTTGTTACTTGAACTCAGATCATAATTAGCCTATGAATATAATCTACAAAGCAGAAAAATTTTTAGTATTTCAGACGTACTGAATTTGGTACTCCTAGCCAATAAGAAATCTTCATGTGAATTCAGGAGACTCAATTTGTTATTTAATTTGGACTATAAATTTTACATGTGAGTTGTTGATTGAACAAGAATACTGAGTGTTTATTACTTTCGGTGTACTAAATTTTTTTTCCCTATAAAGCAATGTAAAAGGACGAGAATGATTACATCAAGAGAAGTATACCGTGCCACTTGCCATGAGATGATAAAAACTAACATCGAGTACCCTTGTCATGTTCATTAGAAAGTGATATAGTATCTCTCATATTATATGGTGATAATCACTCCAATATTATTATATTCAATAGTTAAACGTATGGTTTGGGGCAAAGAGGAATTTGAGAATATTTCCTTTCAGGTTTCCCTTTTTTCTTAATACAAATGGGACATTGGGATTGGGGATGGGGATGGGGATGGGGAGGGAAATTATGAGAGGGGTAGGTGTGATATGAACTCAAGATATTTATCAACTGTACTACAATTAAATCACTATTCTTTTCAGTTTTAAGGCAGAGATTTAAAAATTTTCCAATGCTAGTAGATGACTCCTTATAGCTCCGTGCCCTACTTATATATAGACTAATAAAAGAAAGTAATTGATTCTTCTATTTGACGAGAGCGTCAATTGTGTTGGGTTTGTTGCAAAAATAATCTAAAGTTAAAAATGAAAAGAAAATAAGAAGAATCTTAGGAGGAAAAAGAATCAAAATCATAGAATGATTGTCTTGTCTTCTAAGGAAACGAAGCCTATAAATAGAGATATTTTCTTCCTCTTTTATACACAAATGATACAAGTGAATTGAAAGAAAAATTAGTGAGTCTAGCACTTGAAGAGTTTTCTTGTAACTCTTTGTGGTTTGTTCAAATGGTAGAAAATTAGGTGTAGTAAAACTCGGGGTGATTTTCTTCGTGTCACTTGGGTCGGGTCAGAGAGTCTTGTGAAGAAAAATAGTAGCTTAGTGTCTTGAGATTTCTTATGTTGTTTGCTGGATAGGCAAAGGGTATAAATTGGTAGATGCGATAAAACTTGTTATATTTTTCTTGTAATACTTAGGGGATGGGTTTTGGCGAGTAAAAATTCTGTATGGTTGTAGAGACTTTAATTATATAGTGGAAAGCTTTGACAGTCCATTAAATTTGTCTTCGGTCTTTTATTTTTCTTGTCTCAATTAAATTCCTTGAACAACCTTCCTACGGGCGTAATCGGGGAATTTGCCTTAATTCCCAACAGTGGTATCAGAGCGTCATGTTTTGTTCGATGTGGAGCATAGGAAATATATGGCAAAGTACGAAGTTGTGATAATCAAGTTTGATTTGTGACTAGAACACGTCTGGAATTTCTTGATTTTGATTGGGGCAATTTAAAGCTTTCAAAGGAAAACCTTCTCCTTGTTCTAACAAAGTTGCTGGAATCAGTATGAGCGATAGTGATTGAGAATATTTATATTTGAAGACTAGAATCAGGATGTGTTTCTATCTAGCCAAGAATGTTCTTGTAAATATTCATGAAATATTTGCTGTGAAGAAACTATAGCGTCAATTTGGAGAAGTGGATCCGGCAAGAGGTTCTTCAAATTTGTTGTACATGGAAAAATTATTTAGTTCTTTGCGAGTTGGTGCAGACACAAAAATTCTCAATGAGATCGTCTGGGAACTGGTGGTTGTTGCAACTTGTTGGTGTTGTAGACTAGCTGATCACATGAGAAAACATTGTCCAGGTGGAGCAGGTTCGGCTACTGTTCGGATTTGGACAATCTAACTCTCTTGGTGTGAGAGCGGTGGAGATGTGCTATGAAGTACGTGAGTACATCCCCATGGCATGTCGTTAAGTGCCATGGTAAAAGATGTGTGTTACTTCTAGATGTTGTATTTAAACAGGGGCATTGGTTGGTGTGATGCAGGGTGTGTGGTTGTGGTAATGTCGATGGCTGATGATCTCTCTGGAAAGCCAATAAGAGAGTTGCACCACAAATATCAGCACGTTTATTTCGACATTTAGCCAATGAAATGCTTGAAATTATTGTTAATTCTAAGTGGTTATATATACTCATGTGGTGGAGTATGAGACTGTCAAAGTGTGTTAAAAGTTTGCCTGGTAATTTCTCAAGTATTGTGTGCAAATCTGGAGAAGATGAAGATTTTGGCTTATTTTGGCAAGGTGGAGATTGTTGAGTTTGTTGTAAAAAATAATCCAAAGTTGAAAAGGAAAAGGAAAAGGAAAGAAGAAGAATCTTAGGAGGAAAATGAATCCAAATCATAGAAAAATTGTCTTGTCTTCTAAGGAAACGAAACCTATAAATAGAGATTTTTCTTCTTTTTTTATACACAAATGGTACAAGTGAGTTGAAAGAAAAATTAGTGAGTCTAGTACCTGAAGAGTTTTCTTGTAACTCTTTGTGGTTTGTTCAAATGGTAGAAAATTAGGTGTGGCAAAACTCGAGGTGATTTTCTCCGTGTCACTTGGGTCGGGTCAGAGAGTCTTGTAAAGAAAAATAGTAGTCTAGCGTCTTGAGATTTCTTGTGTTGTTTACTGGTTGGGCAAATGGTAGAAATTGGTAGATGCGATAAAACTTGTTATATTTTTCTTGTAATACTTGGGGGATGAGTTTTGAATAGTGAAAATTCTGTATAGTTATAGCGACTTTAATTATATAGTGAAAAGCTTTGACAGTCCGTTAAATTTGTCTTCATTCTTTTATTTTTTGTCACAATTAAATTCCTTAAATAACGGTCACGTGGGCGTAATAGGGGAATTTACCTTAATTCTCAACAAATTGTTGAATCCATAGTGTCCGACTCCAAGTGGCACCATTTGCTGAAGACAACTAGATAGAGATCAATGCTGAAAGATGTCAGAACGAACTTTGATTGAGTGGAACCGCAGAGTGGGCCTCCAGAAAAAAATTTCAAGGCTTATGATTGGTTCAAAAATCATACATTTCTTATCCTGTTTGTTTATTTCCTAATTTGGCTTTTTTAATCTTAAAGTGATTAGCACGTCGTAATCCGTCACACCGAGTTACATTACACCAAGAGTTGATATTGTTGTTAAGGAATCACTAATATGTAAAGCTTTAAGAAACTGCTCTACTGAGGTTCAAGAAAATAATAACAACATAGGAAACAAATGTCTTTGTTATAAAATACGACTATACTCATCTTAT
Organism: Nyctanthes arbor-tristis; assembly: GCA_963692815.1. Taxonomy (NCBI): domain Eukaryota; kingdom Viridiplantae; phylum Streptophyta; class Magnoliopsida; order Lamiales; family Oleaceae; genus Nyctanthes; species Nyctanthes arbor-tristis. The sequence goes on along the minus strand of CAVNYN010284849.1, from coordinate 35,990 downwards.
CTTATAGTATAGTATATTATCTTAAATATTTTTCTCCTAAGCACAATCAAAGTTGAATTGATCTAATATTTAGAATATTCTGATAAAAAAATTAAAACATTAAAATTTTATCTCCTAAATACGTAAGGGTAATCTTTCATCGTCAGTTTGTTTCTTCTTCTTTTTTTTTTCCTTTTCATTTTTTGGTCTGCCACTTTTTTTTTTGAAGGGAAAATATTAGCCTTTATTAAACAGAAGAAGAAACAGACCCAAAATCGAAGCAAGGAACGGAATCCTATTTTTTTAGAACAAGTTGAGGGTGTAGGCATTATTGGAGGAGAAGAAGCACTAAAGTGGGGTTTATCTGGACCAATGTTACGAGCTTCTGGAATACAATGGGACCTTCGTAAAGTTGATCATTATGAGTGTTACGACGAATTTGATTGGGAGGTTCAATGGCAAAAAGAAGGGGATTCACTATCTCGTTATTTAGTACGAATCAGTGAAATAATAGAATCCATAAAAATTATCCAACAAGCTGTGAAAGGAATTCCAAGGGGGCCTTTTGATAGCCTAAATGTGTAAAATCAAGTAATCAACCAAACCATTTGAAATCAACTAGTTGCGAAAATAGGTGAGCTTTTTCTATAAAAATAGATCTGATTTCTTGCACGGAGCCATATAACCAATAAAAATTTACTAAGTCATATGATGCATGTGACTTGACAGATTTTTCATGTGACTTGATATATTATTATTGGTTATCTGACTCTGAGCAAAGAGCCAGATTCATTCTATAGAAATTCATCGAAATAGGTTGACCCTATTTTTGATAGATCAATGTAACATCAATCAATTCTATTTGATAGGTAAGAAGAATAAAAATGTTCAGGTTTTCTTCAATCACATTGCATGGATAGTAGTGAAACAAATTATTAATCCCTCCGTCAGAAATATAATAATTCACTTAACCTTTTCATTACGAAAAGTTATTGAAAAACAAATTTTACAATTGATTTTTTCAATATACTCATATTTAATGAAACTAATATCTACTTCTTTCGTCTTATAAAGATAGTCTAATAATTATTTTTCTCACAGATTAAGGAAATGATAGTTAATATAAAATATTAAATTTTACTTGTATTTTTCTATATATACCCTTGTGTCTAATTAATTGTTTGAAAATATTTTTCAATACATACGTAGTTGATATATTAAGTAATAACAAATACATTAATTAGGGATATATATCGAAATGAAAAATTAAATACGTATTCAATATGACAAGAATTTTATTTTGTATACACGCATACATGTTATTATGTATGCTTGTCTATGTGTCAAACATCTAAGTTACAAGTACTCTACATTTACAGCTTAGATGTGTGTGCTATGTGTTACATACATGCATAATAATATGCATACATAGACAAAATAAAATTCTTGTTTAATATAATAAGTCGACTGTCTTTTTAGAGTAAACGGATTAGTATACTATGTTATCTTTTGTGGACATATGGAGTATTACTAAATATATTAAATAATATTATTTTGGTAAAGGGTCAAAATGTAATTCATCAAATTATTATATATTTTAGACAACTTAAAAAGGAAAATATGATTGAAGCTATATTATGTAGATAATAATAATAATAATACTAATAATTTGGACAAAGAAACTATTTAATTAAGATAGACATCAATGGATTAATTAAGGGGTGAGTAATAAATACTAGGTACGCGTGGAAAACCAGAATCCAATAGATTTCAGCAATTTGCTTACTCTGATGAAGAAGGGGAATATGTTCACTAGGGGTCGTCAAACTATCAATTTTAGTTTATTTTGGACATAAGTTTTTTTGTTAGTTGTCTTTTCTTCATTTTGTTATATTTTCATTTCAATTTGATCACTTGACTGTACTTTTATTATAAAGTTCTCCTCGATCATGCCATTCGAGTTTTTGATGATCATGTGAGTGAAACGTGTTCAATAGTGATCTTAACATCACTTGCGCCTTTGATATCCTCTAATCTCCTCTCTCCTTTATGCCTAAAATAAAAAAATTAAAAAAACAAAAAACACTAGAACTTGTATTTCCCGTGCACGAAAAAAATGATGTATTTGTTTACCATTTTGTATATATGCTGAATCAAATTTAATCACATATTTTGTGTCTTACTATTATTTTCAATTATTATTATGAAAGTTTTCTTTGTAATTTTATGAGATTCACAATATCTCTATAATACATCTTATATCAGATTATAATGAAAAAAATTTATATTAGGAAACAAATACCCATTCAATTATGTTGCCAAAATATGGTTCACGTCCAATTTCTTGGTAAGCAGTTTTGAATTTCGATATAAAAGTTAACAGTAAAAATGTAAAATCAATTGAAGTTAGATAATCAACATGAAAGAAACTTTAGAAATCGGCTACTTCTAAGCAAAATTTCCCCAACAAAGAACGCCCCTTGGATTTCATAACAAAAGCAGTTACGGAAACGTGCTGTTCAAGCGAAAAATCTTGAGCGCGAGCAAGATTGTGCGGTGTGACCCCCAGCCCACCTCCAAAACCCCACCGGTATACACCCATCAATTTCCAGAATATCTCAGAAACCCAATTACCTTCGTCCCCCTAAAAGGCAACGCCCGCACTGAATATATTTATACTGTTTTGTGTATTACACTTTTTTCTTTTGGGAGAAGAAGGAGCTCTGAATTTTGCGTTTCCTCTTGTGGGGTTTGTTTATTTATTGTTGTGTTTGAAGGCTGTGCGGTTGAAATTTGTAGCTTTTGAGAGTTTGGTTGTGGGGATTTCCAAGGGGTAGTGTTTGAAAGCAGGACTGGACTGAGAATTGGAAGAGATATAAATTGGATGGGAATTGGAGAAGACGAGGGCTCATGAGGAAGTCTTTTAAAGATTCTCTGAAGGCACTTGAAGCTAATATTCAGTATGCAAACACCATGTATTTTCTTTGCCTTCCAGTGTTTACTTCTTCCTTTTTTCCCCTTGTTTCTGTGTCTGTGTTCCAGTTTCCACTTTCCATGTTCTTCATCTCTCTTCTCTTTTTTATTTTTTTTGCGGAATATTCGGAGCAATTTTTTGAGCAATCCCGCTGATTTTTTTAATAATAATTTCCAGAAAAAACAAATTTCTAAGTTTATTTCTCCTTTCTGATGAGATTTATATGAGCTGTCTGATTTTACATAATTCACGAATCACGTGTTTCTAATTATATACATCGGTGGTTTCACTGTGCGTTTTATGTGATATGATTGGGGCATGATGAGTAGCAAAGAAATTTGGAATTACAAATTACAGAAATAGAAGGGAATAAAGCTGTCTGCACTCTTGTTATTACTTTGCTGATGTTTTAGGAACATATGTGTCCTGCCCGCATGATTATGTTGTAGAAGGAATTGAGAACTGATTCGCCCTGATGCGTTTCTTGATTTTTCTTGAGATACAGGGCTTCGGATTATCCGAGGGAATATGATGGTGCTTGCCTTCAAATGAGACTTTCATACAGTCCCTGTGCCCATGTATTTCTGTTCCTAGTCCAATGGACTGATTGTCACCTTGCTGGTGCACTTGGCTTAATCAGGATCCTTATATACAAGGTGATCTTATGATGTCTTCTTATGCATTTGTGTAGAATTGAACACTTGCATGCTGTTGTAGTCAATGAAAATTGATGAGTTTGTCGGAATTGTAGGCATATGAGGATGGTAAGACTACGATGTGTCTTCATGAAAGGAAAGCTAGTATAAGGGAGTTTTATGGTGAGTAGCTCTGAGACATTCAATCACCAGCTTCTCCAATTTGGTATTCTGAATTTGAAAACATTGAGAAATTAAAACATAAATCTCTTGCTAACTTCTATGGTCGAGAAATGCTTCTAGTTTCTTAGGATGCAGAGTGAATCGGTTAACATTGTGAGTTCTCATAATGAATAACATTGTGTATAGGTGTGATATTCCCCGCTTTATTGCAACTTCACAAAGGAATTACTGATGTTGAAGATCGGAAACAGAGAGAGATTTGTGCGACTAAATACAGAAAGCCAATCGAGATGAACAAGGGTAAGCTCTCTGAAATCGATGTTGAAAGAGAGGAAGAATGTGGAATTTGCATGGAAATAAGTACAAAGGTTGTCCTGCCCGGTTGCAATCATTCTTTGTGTTTGAGGTGCTACAGGAATTGGTATGTAAACCTGTGTTTTGGCAGAATCCTTTGTTTATCTTTTCGGGGTTCAAATTGCCATGCTATCTCATATCATTGATTTATAGTTCTTAACGATGAGATGTATTAAAGATGCTCGTTCGTTTGATGTAGGGTTTAGTTTGTACCAAAGAGCTATGTTGTGATCTCAATGCATGTTTTTGAAACAAATCTAAGATTTTACTTAGCACAGGCTGCGTGACTGATGAAGGATATTTAAGAGGGTATCAAATGGATATAATTGGAAAGAAGTGGGGATATTACCTTCATACTTTGGAATGAAAAGCCAGAAGAAACCATTTCCTACTCGACGATCCCAGAAAAAGTTTTCTCACCATTCAGAGTCAATCTTAGAACTTTTAAAGACCACCTTCTTCCCCCCAAATTTCTGTTGTTTCCACCATACTTTTACCCTTAATAACAGGTATCAATGTCTTTCCATTTGCAAACCTTCAGTAATGAGCTGGACAATCTTGTTCTGATGACTAGAGATTATATACTAATTTCTTGGGAGGCAAACATATATTGATGTGTTTACCTTATGTTTATCATGGTTCTTGGATGATTTATTTTGCATTTTGTGGTCTCTTTGACTCTTCAGGCGTGCACGGTCTCAATCTTGCCCCTTCTGTCGGGATAGCCTCAAAAGGGTAAATTCGGGCGACCTATGGATCTACACAAGCAGTTGTGATATCATTGATTTATCTGCAATACGAAGAGAAAATCTGAAGAGGCTTTTCATGTACATTGAGAAGTTGCCGCTCATTGTCCTAGATCCGATGCTGGTTTCTTGCGAGACTCACTTCGGATGGAGTACGAGGGCTTGTTGATGATTGGTTGGTTGTATATAGTAGAATTAACATGACTGTACATATGATTCTGTTTTTGCCATCGTTCTTCTTTTCTTGATTTTCATTTGCACATTTAGAACTGTAAATGTGTGTCGATCAGTGACCTAGACGAGCACTACTGTGTGCTCGGTTCAAGTTTATGATTTTTGAAGTAATATGACACACTTGTTCTGATTGTGGATTCGAATGATCATCAGTGAAATTGACACAGGTCATTGTTTGAACTTGTATGGCACGATCTTATTCTCTTTGAACTGTTGAAAGGGCTTTACGTTGCACTTTCTTGAGCTTGCCTGCATTTTGCACAGGCATGTCCAAAAAAGGCAGGCAAGCCGGTCTGTTTCTCGTCCTCTGTTTCTCTTGGCAAGCCGGCTAGCAAGCAGCGTGCTTGCTGGTGGTCCTCGACCCCGCATTGCGAGGGAAAGTGACGTGCCTAACTTTGCCATTGTGGAATGCTTCCAGTGAAGATAATGCACCACTATTGGGAGCCATATGGAGGCCTGTTTTGTATTTTACCATCCAAACTAGCGAAAAAAGGCTTGCGGCCAAATTTGGTAAATGGGGCGCATATGTAACATCATCACTTAACGAAGTATATAGATAATAATAGAAGTCTTTTGGGCCCACAAGTGAAGGACGTTTTAAAGCTGCAATTTTATAGGCGCTTCCTTAGCAAATTAATTTTACTATTAAAGAAATAGAACTTAATTAAAAGATTAGAATTTGCATGTACTATATTTTATCCATTTTTCCAATACAAGTACAGTATGCGTTCATTATAAGCAATACAAATATCCTCTACATATAAAAGCGCCGGTTGGGAAGTTATTGTTCATTCCCATCGTCTGATACGGCGTCCTTTTAGACCTTATTGGCCCCTTTTTTTTTAAATTATTGGTGGCTGTCATATAAATTTGCACAATTTCAGTAGTGCGATGTCGTAATACATTCTTCTCCCAAAGCCCTATTCTTTAGCATCATTCCTCTCCCGTTTCTCCTCTTTCACTGTTGTACACGTCCCAATCCTAGTACTGTACGCCTCTATCCCAGCGGTAACACTAAAGCCTCACCCGAATCTCGTCGTTTCATTATTCCATCATTTTGGGCTAGCAAAGCTGGGTTTGGTTATATAAGTCTTTGGCATTTTTGGCAACCCTTCATCGTCTTACTGACTTGCCTAAAGTTCAAGGTTTGATTTAAGTTTTCGTTCTTGTTCGTGTATCCTATTACAGTGTTGTCGAACCCATTAAGCCAATGTTATTTGAGGTATCATTGTAAGACCTCTCCATCATCTGCAATGTGACCCAGATTTAAGGCACTTCTGGATATCATCTGGTATATAATCCATATCAAAAGTCTCAAAATTCAAATTTTCTACAGGTCCAATCTTCTAGTATTCAAGGCATTTTTGGTTTATCTCACATGATTTGTTCAGAAATTGACACATCTTTAGGACCAATGAGCACAAATTTATAGGTATCTTTTAGGGATTAAGTAAAGATTAGGGTTCATTTAGTCTCCTTCAAAGCGATTTTACGTTATTAGCATCATGTATTTTCTTAAAACATTACTATTGTTCTTAAAAAGATCATAGAACTTGGATTGAGTCCTTGAATTGCATAATAGGCACCTTGATTAGCTTCAGCCTCATTACACAGAATGATGAGCCTTTTTACTATTTTTGTGCTTGATGTCTAAGCTAAAACGATTATTATGCTTCAACAGAATTGGATTGTTTATTTTAAATATTGATTATTCTGCTTGTAATGCATTTTGTGCTTCTTAATATGACATCATGCCAGATGATTTATGGTGGTGGCTGGTGTGGTTTAATTCATAGCTTTGACATTTTAGGCTTGTGAAGTTGGACTGAGTTTGCAATGGTATGTGGTATTTGTGTTCTCATCTTTTACGTTTGATGTCTTTTTTTTCCTCCCTTTTCTTTTAAAAATTAATCCTTACTTACTTCATATTTCAATATGGAGTTTCCAACCACAAGTAGATAAAAAATGCGTGATTTACATGTTCAATGTATGTTTCTGTCATAAATTTTCCTATTGCAATTAAACTTCCTTGATTATATATAAAGCCGGAAGTGCAACTAGCCAAATCAATTGTTAATTTTGCTGGATGTGTTTGCAAATTGTTAACAATGTGTTTTTATGTGAAAGAAAAGAAAGAATGAGTAGAGATGAATGGTTGAAATTTAGTAGTACATAGGGGTCCCACGAGATATGTAGATATGATTGATCTGACCAAACATAAAGTTGAAAAATTAGGAGAAAGTAGGAGAATAATGAGTTTGCAAACCCTGTTTACAATTATTTGTTCTCAAATATCAATTACTTTTGATCAAGGACGTCAAACTGTATCTTTTGTTAGAGAAATTTGACATAAGTGTAAGCTTTTAAATGTTTAGATGAATCATTGAATTTGAATATTGAAAAATTAGTAGCATGACTGCATGAGATAGTAGTATACCACATAGTTCAAAATCTTATATTAGGAAAATTATTTTATCTATTTTTTGTTAACATCACTTGATTTATAAATAGGAATAATCCTAGCATTAATTAATTCCGTTTTGCTAAACCAATTTTTCTTTTTGTTCCCTATTTCCACTCTACATTTCTCTCAATTTTTTTATTTTTTTTATTTTTGCCTATATGAGATATACCAGTGAACTCACTTTTTTCTCTCTTATTTGATATTAAGTATTCTATTTCAGAAAAATTGCAAAAAATTGTTAATTTCTTATGCTTCATATGACTTCAAATAGACATGTATTAAAATTTTCTATAGTATTTTGTTGATTTTGGATCTAAGGAAGCTAATTTGAGATACTGGGGTGGATATTTGATTCTTTTTCTTAAGTTATGGGCTTGAAGAAGATATTTGGGTTATTTTTTTATATGAAGTACTTTAAGATTGATGTGTCATTTTTTTTTTTGGTTGTTATGTTTTAAATTTTTTGTTTTTCCCCCTAAAAATGAATTATAAGTAACTTTACTATCTCATTTGTTGCTTGAATATGATCTGTATATTTCACTGAACCAGGTACAATTATTAACACACACTATTGTGATATTCTTCTTAACTTTTGATAACTTATTTAACATTCATCAAGCCCACCTTCGGCAATTTAGTTGGAGCAATGTCATCCATGTCTTGGAAACATTAGCAAAATTGTATGCAAGCTTGAGCCTTGCCAATGGTATTACTCTTATCCAACAATACGAGATTGATTAAAGCCATATGGGATTGCACATTTATGTGTGTCTTACCATAAAGTTTGTACTCTTTCACTGACACTTTTGCAAACGTTAAACAGTTGCAGCGGCTTTTCTGTACCATATCCTAATTCTCTTTTCTAGCACTTCTTTTCCCCGTAGTCCCAGTGCATTGGCCTTCAATTTTCTTGTTATTTTTCCTGAAATTTAACTTCTATATTTTACCTATTAGATCTCCCCATGGAATCACTAAAGTGATTGTTAGCAGTGATTGTTCCTATGTAAATTCTGGCTCCAGATTCATATTCAACAAAGCTTTTGCAACGCTATGAGATATTGTGTCTAGAAAATATCTGAAGCAGTTCCCACTGATATGTTCTCTACTTCTTTGTAATATAATTTATTATTGGCTCAATTCACCAATAGTAGTTGTAAGAAAAATGATTTCATATATATATACACTCAAATGTAATGCATGTGACATCTATCTAAAATTGTTACCTTAAATTGAGCATTTCTTTTTCTATCTAATGTTCAGAATAGGTTCATTTTAGTTTTCAAGTAATTGTAAGCATGTGGCTACTTTGAGTCACTTAGTTTACATATGTTAGAATTTTTTACTTCAATTCTTGTCTTCGTGTGAAAAATTTATTGAAATCGTGTTTATCTTGGATTTTACTCTATTATTTTACACTTTGCAATTGTCATTTCTTAATGATATGTAAAAAGTGCAATTTTGTAGATACGTCACGTGCCCTCACTAGTATACCATATAAATTTGAAATACACAACTTAAATTTGGAATACATGTAGTGTACATCCGTGCCAATGTACTAAAAAGCTTGTCCATTAGGCCTTTATTCTTCCGATCTTAGGCTCCATGCTTCACCAAGGATAAGCTTGCTCACACATTTGTCACACTTTGATCATGCATTGTTGCGTACTTGACATCGACGCTTAACATATTTTAGAACCTCGATCCATGCACGCTTTATGACTTTCAAGAGGTTTTTGAAAATTATGCGAGTAGCCTAATGCCACAAACTTGTATCCTCTTAAGAAAATCTAAAAAGCGCATGACTTGATTTCTTTGAACAAATTACCACACAGGGGACTATGCATATCCAGTTCGTGGATGCTTCTGTCCCACAAGCCAAACACAAATAATTATGCAAAATAACTCTAATGTTACGGGGGTCCAATGGGGGAGCTTCACCGATATTTGTACATTTATTTAACACCTTTGCATATGCAATGAAATCAAATATCAACAATGTGAGCACGGGCACAGTCTAGTTAATTGTTGCATTGTTTTTTCTATTTAGGGAAAAAAAAAAGGAACATGGGTTGATGAAATTTCCTACCACAAAGTTTCATCCTGCTTTGCTAGATTTCATCCACATTGTTTTCAAGAAGTTGATTCCACAAAAAGGCTAGCTTGAGGATGTAATTTTGCATCTTTCAGGGACAAAGATAGTTTGTCAGGGCCATAAACAGCGCGAGGAAAGTTGGAGACCAGGCTGTAACTTTCAACTTCTAAGCAGCCCAGAGAGTCAACAAAGTCATAAAGAGTTTGAATTGTTGCTGTGGAATGAAACCTTCTCTCCTTGCGCTCTCCATTTGGAAAACGAACCAAAACCTGATAAATCCGGAAACCGTCATGCAAGTTATCTCTAGAACATTTAAATAGAAATGATTTCTTGGTCACTGGAGTGTTAACCAGGTTTATATCAACTCAATGCACACAATGTTAATGAGGATACAAGGTAACATGAAGTGTTTCATGTTATAATATTTTGATTTTAGTTTTAGTGGACCACTTTTATCCTAGTCATCCTCAAATACAAATTTCAACACTTCCTAATGGCTATTTTCTAAAATTCTAGGAGAAATGAAATTAATCCAGAAAAATACTTACTTGAGTAACATCCGGCCCTTTCTCAGGTTCTGCCCCAAGAGATGCAGCTTTTTCTTCACGCATCTTTGCTATTGCAGCTTTTTTCTCAGCAGCTTCGCGTGCTGCTCTTTCCTGAGCCTCTTCCTCCTCTTTCCTTTTCCTCTCAGCTTCAGCAGCTTCACGTTCCAATCGCTCTTGTTCTTCTTTTCTCTGATGCTCCCTAGCCTAGTGCAGGATACATTGTTAGAGACATGTCCCATACTAAAAAGCAAAACATCGAGAGCATAAAGACACAGTTGATGGCCATGGCTGCAGGAATTGAAGGAATACATACTTGATCAGCTTCAAGTGCTGCTCGGTAGGCGGCATCCTGTTCCTCCCTTAAACGTATATTATTTCTTCTTTCTTCAGCTTCAAGTCGGGATGCAACAAGAACAGGTGCACTTTCCTCAAGCACTCTCTGCAATATAGTGAGCATTTCTTCAGGAGATTTGGGCCCCTCAACCTGCATTGTTAGAGTAGGCCAAGAAAACAAAACAGTATTATAATTAGCAGCACTTCAACTAGCATAAAACTACAGTGCATAAGAAGAGAATACGCTTTTAATATTTCAAACGATTTGAGATCTCTCCTCCCTTTTTATTTTCAGTTTCTCACACAAGATATACTTGAATATATACAAGACAAACACATAACAAAAATAGACAGCAAGCAGTAAACCCTCACAATTTCTCATTCTCTTAATATGCCCGTCCCAAGTATTCAGTAGATCTATTTAGAAGAATATATGCATCAGAACATGTCCATCTCAGAATTCAAAGGTATATAACATATAAATACAGGACAAAGTAAAAGATCAATTTCGGGGATAAGCTTTTGAAACTTTTTCCAACATGCCAGTGTCATGTGAAGCCTTGTCAAGAAAAGAATCCCAGTTCAACACCAACCAAGATGCCAACAGAATGTCCTTTTAGTAGAACTTCGCGTTACAAATGGTTAATGTAAAATACATCATAGGTGAATAATATAATGTACAATAGACGTATAATGCAGCGAAATGAATAAGATCAATGATAATACAAGTTCGGTAAACCTAATGCCTTGCCTCAAATTGAAACCTCTCCTATAATCAAAACACATACCCCTTTTAGAGAAGGCCGAAAAACACAAACAAATCAGGAACTAATGTCTGCAAAAAGATTGACGAGAATATAAAATGGATCTGCAAAGTGAAAAATAAAATTGTATTCTGATTCTTTATAAAACATATCCCCAGGAGGATTTAGAAGATGCAGCAAGTCACCGAGTTCGTTATTATCGTACAGAAGGCCAGTAGCAGCGAAGGAACTCCCCCCCCCCCTCCCAAACAAAATTACTATTATTATCATCATTATTTTTTGGTACATGTATCTCAATATGGGTTAAAAAAGGAAGGGATGGTGTTTATTTAACTACTGCAAATTTATTTATTTCTAAAACAACAGCAACATTGTTAGTTTCCAAATAAGTTCTGGTACTCCCAGGGTTTTAAGTAAGAGTGAACATCAATTTTTTTATTTACCAACTTGTGGGTACTAGACTCAAGAGGAACGCGAGGAGGGAGTAGGGAAAAAAATTCATGAACGAAAAATGCTCAAATGAAACTTCAAATTCACAAAACACACGTGTGGCTTAAGTAAAAATATATTTTTCTTTAGACTTAGCCACTTAGGTAGGCATGCTCTAGGTCAACTTGTATTAAAATCAAATTATCAAAATGTTCAGGTTCTAGCAAAAAAATTTACAGGGTCAAATCCAGTAATCCGCTTGAATAAAACAAATTCACAAAAACTTTCTATATGAGGTTCTATCTTGTAGTTAGCCCCCTTTTACAACCAGATAGTCTAAATTATAAGAAATTACTGTATCGAGCTCCAACTTGAAAACCCCCGACTATACAAGAAAATTATCCAGAATTCGAGCGCCACTTTCAGCCCCCAACTAAAGATTTAACAAACCTCTAACCGATAGTTTAGCCTAAGAAATCCCAAAAAGATTAAACATTAAATCCTAAAATTCTCCAGCCATTCTACAATGCACAGAAGATATCTGGCATCGTCAGGCTATCCTTGCACATGAAAGTAAAACGCCAGTTCACCAACTTATCCATATCATTTCTCTAAAGATTAGCATCACTGAGCTTGCCTCCCTAGAAGCAGTTAAAAAACCAATACTCAGTTTTAGATATTTCTCTCCTAGATCACTTCCCAAGAAGTTAACCAATGTTGATTTATATATGCCAATGTTGTGAAAAGCTAAAACCAACTATGGACAATCAGCAAACAACCAGTAACCATTAAGACTATTAAGTCCAAAAAATAGCTGTATATACCAAGGAACACTTCGATTTGACCAGGACCTAGTGAAACAACCTGGTTTTTCCGGTTGTGCAAGGTCACTTCAAAAGAAAAACTGCCATTTCAATTAGCCCTTATTTGATCCTTTTTATTAAAACACATTATAATCCCACATACCACTGATTTGACAACTACTCATTTATAACCACAAATTTCAAACTTCTATTAAATCTACACCACTCATTTCACCTTTTCATAATTTCTCTTTATAAATCAACTACCATAAATTGAATCAAACAGGCACTTAATTTTTGGAACAGAAAATGTGGTTGCCGGTGAAGCAAAATAGGTCATTGCTATAACTTAATTAAGTGAAAAATGTAAAAGAATCATTTGAAAGTTAACTAGTAACTTTTAGTTTTGACCCTGATTCAGTTAAGGCTTACGCCTTTCAACTGTTGATTCAATCTTTTTACCCAGTCAATTGCAGGGTTGAGTTTCAAAAAATTTAATTGCATACCCTTTTTCCTTTCCAAAACTGATAGCAGTGACAATATCTCGCTAGAAATTGATTTCATAAAGATTCTAGATAACTATTTCCCTTTCACTATATCGCAAGATAACAAAGGAATGCTGCACTTGCTTTTTCTTATGAACAAAAAGTTGTGGTTTTCTTGAACAAAGCTAAAAGCAGACATCTCTGCTCCCTTTCAATTACACCTTCTACACGGAACTCCTTGTGTAAACTTCCCTTGCTCAATTGGTTCAGTCCAGTTCTTGAAAACCCAGACCATATTATCCTACCTCCACTAAATAACCATTAAATAAAATAATCAAAATGAAAAGAAGCATCACAGACTACGTTTCAACTTAAGCAAAGCAAAGCATGAAACACTTGCAAACCAATAGTCAGGTAACTGTCATTTTACACAGCCATGTCTCACATATTCCAATAATAATGTGTTGCCATCAATTCCAAAAAGTCACTCCCAAAAGTAAGGGCCCTGTATGGGAAGCACAACAAGAGGAGCCTTCTGGACAACAAACATAAAACACTACACACATATTTTAAATCTAAGAGATGACAAGTTGACGGATGACCTCAAAGTTCCTCAACCAATATGCGAAAACAAGTACGAAATAAACTCATGTGAAATATTACACACCAATGGCCAAAAAAGATATAAACGGATGCATGATATTCATGAAAATTCTTACGGTTGGCTAAAGAAATTAGAAATTATGCAAATAAATTTACATAAAACCATTGTTCTCTTGTGCATTAGCCAACATACCAAATCCATGGACCTTGGACAAAAAAAAACGTAAAGATGTTAACAGGAACTAGTAGTCCTTAATTTCAAACGGGTGCATGACCTAAAAATACCTACAAGGGGGCAGGAATATCCAACATTATTCATCAACCCATCAATTTCTATAAATTCCATAGTTCTAGTTTCTTCCACGAAGACAAACTTATCTAGATCCAACGACATTTCATTATAAGATGGACTACTTTACCTGTTGTAGAAGTGCAATCCTCTGGTTAGTGGCAGCCATAACCACTGCACAGAAGGGGAATCTGGATGCTTTCAAACTATTGCTCATCTTGAACCCTTCAGTTGCCTTAACGCTTCCACCCCAGGCCACAAAATTTTCATTGATAAAAGCTGCTAAAGTCTCATTACACAAGGTTCTTGCGCAGAAAGCAGGTGTGTCGGGATGCTCTGGAGAGTGCAAGTAAACAAACAAAAGCTTATACTCATGCCTAGACCTTTGCAACGCATCCATGAAACCCTCGGCCACAAAATTCGGCCTCATCCTCCCATAATCCCTTTCAAAATTGGACACGAAATCCATGGCCTCCGACGTAGACTGAGACACGGAGACCAAGGGAGTAGCCCCAGCCCGACCTGAATTATTAAGGCCAATCATACCGAGCGAATAAGACAAAATTCCACTCGCCGCCCATATACCAAGCCCAACTGCACCAGAGATCAACCCTAGACTACCCGAAATGATAGAAAACGGGAGCGTCACCAATTTCCAGACAACTCCGGGTGGTTGATTATTGCCGTTTGCCGCCAGAACTAAGCCAGTGTTGTCGGTTTCTAGATTTGTATTTGCTGTGGAGAACCCAGACGGCGCCGCAGCGGCTGAAGCATTGGGTCGATGATTGTCAGTGGAGGTGATAGAAGAAATGGCTTGTTCCAAGTCCCATCCATTGGCGGAGAGAATTTCAGTACACAAATCGGGGTCTTCGATTCCAGTGATCGCTTGAAAATACGCCAACTTATCCGCCACATCCCCCATTTATTCAAGATATTGATCTGTATATAGTTCGTATAGGAAATTACAGATAAGACGAGGAAAATTTTAGGGTTTAACGGCGACTTGGATAGGATTTCATACAGCGCGTTTTGTGCATCTATAGGTTGAAAGAAATAGAAATTGGGAGAGAAATGGGTCCAATGGCCTTTAGTAATTGACGTACCAGAGAATGGGGATCTGAAATGCCTTTCATATCCTTGATTACCAGGGATATTCATGAATCTGCCATTTCGTTGTTGCCAAAAGAAAACTTTCAAGAATTATACATGTATACAAATTTTTGTACCCAACTCTCTTCTTTTTCTACATAATCACATTACTTTTAAATCAATACTATTATTATTACATGGTCACATGTTAGTAAATAAAATTTTTTTACAACTTGTGTACAAATAGAAAATTCAATTTCCAGTGATACCTTCAATTTTCATTTACTATGGGGCTGATTTGAGTATTAGAGTATTCCATTATCTTATATTATATTTAAATTTGAGCTATTATTTTCTTTGATGTGTTCTCGCTTTATACTCTTTGTATTATATTTGGACTCGAGTAATCACTCTCTCATTCGATCCTCACTTTTCATATTCAAGATAAAAATATGCAAGCAGACAAAGTTTACCAACTTAATTATTTACACTTGTTAATCCCTGCTCAGAAACCTTCCCCTCCACCCCCCCCCCTTTTTTTCTTTCTGATTAATGTGTTTCTCTAATAAAGTTCAAAAACAATTGACTGATAGCATGTGTTTTATTTCCTACTCAATATTGTGAGTTTTTGTGACATTATGTTACAATAAGGCAGGTACCACCCAAGGTTATTGTTGTCAAAATGATGTTTTATGCTTGATATTTGGGGTCAATTGTTGGCATGACATTAACATATTCAAGTCGGGTGGTGATGCTTTGACGTTTTTCCATGTGAGTATATTCATAGAGGCATTTTAAAGGTACACTACATGGTAGTTATATATATAATTTTCTCAGTAGTGTGAAATTTGTGTTATTCTTTTTTCCTTTTTTGGCGTGGTTCCTTTTTTGATTCTTTTTTCCATTCATCTAATTTCTAAAGATCATACAAAATAAGGGGAGGAGCTTTTAATTTTCCAATTAGTTAGTTTGGGCACTTAATGTCCTTTAATAATTTACCGTGTTTGATACATGGTCTTGAATTTTCTTTTCTTCCCAGGCAATAGGTCTAGCAAAAATAATATCTATCTACTGCAACTCAATAGGGCTAAAGAAAGCGAATGGTCTTCTGTGTGTGACTTAGACTAAACCAACGATTTTCTGACTTCCATGATATGCTTGGCCATTCTTTCACAGCAGCATTCTTGCAGATCAAAGACAGTTGCACTCTGGAGCAATCAAATACAGTTGCGTTGAGAAGACAAGATCTGCACAAGAAGTTTCAAGAGCCATGTCCATTGCAATGTATTTGCCCTGTACTTGGAACTTCAACCATAGAACAAGTAAAATGCATTCCCTCTTTGTTAAACAGGCGATTCTTGCCCTGTATTTGGAACTTCAGCCATAGAACAAGTAAAATGCATGCTCGAGGATGATAGATGGGTACTAGACAAGTATTATTCACTCACGTCACCTGTTGTTTTCATTCCGCATTCTCTGTCTCAACAATAAAGACGGGTAATTTTCACTGTGGTCGTTGTATGATTAATGGGATAACAATGAAAATGTGTTGTTGAAGCTTGTATATTACATGTGAATTTCACAAGATACATGATGTGATTAATTTGATCATATTATATACTTTGAAATAGCATTGTTTTGCGGACGGGGACTAATTATGCTTCATTTGCAACAAGTTTCCAAATTTGTTGGTCATTTTTCTTAATCAAATGACGGATCATTTCTTTGATCTGTAGGGCATCTTATGTTTGATTGGTTGGCACCGCTCCCCCATTCATCCCATTTCTTCTGCGTTTAATTTGCAATGGATTTCATTTCCAAGTTTACCGGATCAAAAGAAAAGAAACCCACTTCCGATCCTCCCAAGGAAACCACCGGCGAGCCGAAACCGTCGAATTCCGATCTGATGGATCAGCGCAAACCACGGCGGATGTGGCCAAAGAGGGCAAGTATAACGACCCTAAGGCCGCCGGCGCCGCTGCCGACCTTCTCGGTGCCGCCGAGAAGTACGGGAAGCTGGATGAAAACAAGGGAATTGGGCAGTACGTTGACAAGGCCGAAGATTATCTCCGCCAGTACGGCACTTCCCATTCCACCCCCACAAGAAATCAACCACCACTCCGGCCGATGAGCCGCCAAAAAAGACTGAGTCGGAGTCGAGTGGCGGTGCCGGAGACTATATTAAGATGGCTGAAGGCTTCTTTAACAAAAAGTGATATTGACATGCAGGGTTTCTTTAGGGAGCAGTTGTTTCTGCTAAATAATATATTGGCCATGAAATCTGGTGTTTTTGTTCACAGGATGCCGTAATAGTCCAATAGTCTCCTTCTGTGACCGGAGATTATTTTTAATGTTCGTAATGCGCTTGCCTTGTCCTTTGTTTATTAACGTTTGAGTCGTCTTCTCCACGTTGTGCTCTACTACTGCTTTAAGGGTGTAATCAGATTGTTACTTTATATGGATTATGGATTAATGTTGTATGATAAAAAAAAAAAAATGTTTGATTGGTTGGTCAGCTAAAATCTGAAAGAAACTCATAGGAAGTTGCACCGCTTTGGCCGATGAGGGGGTGGGTAGATTGGTTGGGTGGTTGGCGTACTTTGTTATAACTTTGAATTATGATTCTTTAGTTCAGGAATGAGAGTTGACCCCTCCGACCGTCTTATGCTAAATTTTGCATTTTTTCAGAATATTTTGCCCTTGTGTTCATGGACATAATGTCTCTGCATTCGTTCAACGTTGGCATTAAAATACTTATACTTGATCAGTAAAGAAATAATAATCAGTATAAAGTAGTTCCTCAAAAATTCAAAATTTCAGCTACCATTTGAGTTCATTCTTTATCTAGAATGTCATTGTTCATCTCATCTCCTGTCAATTGAATAGTATGTTGAACAATTAATATAGGCTACCTTATAACGTTTTTATTTATTATCCAATTTTATTTATTTATTTATTATTATTATTATTATTATTTTTTTTTTGCATCCAAAACTTTCATTCATTCATATCCAATTTCAAAGCATTTACAATGAGAGCCGGAGGTGTCACCACCCACGCCTAGCCAATAAATGAGCTATATTATTAGCATCCCTACTAATAGCTCAAAACGGACATGCAACAAACCTTTGACTCAAAGCTACAATCCGTTCCAAAAGTGGGCCTTCAGTCTCTCTAGATTCAGGCTCGTGGACTAGACAAATGGCATTCAAGGCATCGGACTCAAACACCACCCTACTAAACCCCAAGTCCAACGCCAATTGGACCCCTTCAAGCAATGCCCAACACTCTCCATAATTTAGTGAAACTCTTACCACCTTGACACTACACCGCGCCGCCACAAATGCCCCCTTCTCGTCCCTCGCCGCCACCCCAAACCCCACACGACAACTCCTGTCCCTCAGTGATGCATCAACATTTATTTTCAACCACCCACCCTCCGGTGTCACCCAGGCCACTTGCCTTTTCCCTAGCTGCCCTAGACACCCCCTGCCAGCATGTACTTTTAAATATTCATCCAAATAGCATTTGGCAGCCTCAATAACATTCAATTCTTCCCCCGACTTCCCTTCAAACACCGTCATATTCCGACTATACCACCATCTCCATAATGCAACAACCAACCAGCAAAGCCTCTCAATCCCTACTTCCCTCTAAATAGTGAGCACCCAATTCCCCAAATGTCCACCATCATACTCTCCTAAAAGTTCTCTAAAGACACTATTCTTCCAATGTTTCCAGATGACGTCACACCCAACAAGGGCATGATACTCATCTTCAACACCAAGATCACATCTTGGACAATTAGCGTTTAGAGATATTGTCCTTCTCCACAGGTTCAACTTAGTTGGCAAAATGTTCATGAAAATTCTCCGTACAAAAAATTTTATTTTACTAGGAATGTCAAGATTCCAAAGACACTTCTACTGTACTACAAGGGCATTCCTTCTGGATGTGGTGGTGTTCCTCTTCATCTGCATCTCAGGTGATATCCCGATTTAACCGTATACACCCCTTTTGGATCAAAGTGCCATGCAATAGTATCCTCTACCTCAGGATTTTTTGGAGGCATCTGTAGAATAATATCAGCATCCAATGAGTGAAATCTTTGCCTAATAAAATTGACCTTCCACCTCCTCTCTTCATCCATCAAATCAACCACTTCAAGCATGTGATCCTCCCAAGTCGATGTGATCGGTTTGTAGCTAAACAGCATGGTCACCATGGACTGGAGAACACCACTGCTTCCTGTCGATTCCCTATTCTCCAACGTACACCTTTTTTAATAAGTTATTGCCCCCAAACAATGCTTCTCCATAAATAGAAGCACCCATTTTTGCACTCCGCGTCCCAGAAAGTAGTAAATCTATGATATTTCGAACGCAAAATCTCCGTCACCAAAGAGTTAGGGGAGGAGAATATCCTCCAACTCTGCTTCGCAATCAACGCCCTATTAAAAACCTCAAAATCCCTAAAGCTAACTCCTCCTTCAAATTTAGATTTGCAAAATGAATCCTATGATATCCATCTAACTTTCCTCCTGTCTTGTTCATCTCTCCACCAAAAGGAACTAGTCAATTTGACAATCTCTAAACACAAGTTGTTCAGTATCCTGAAAAGGCTCATAGAATAATTTGGGATAGACTGCACTACCGCCTTAATCAGGACCTTCCGCTCCGTAACAGACAGCATCCGCCTCCTCAAAAGCTGAAGTTTCTTCCAAACTCTGTCCTTCAAACCCCCCAAAAACTCCTCTTTTGTCTCTTCCAATAAAAGAAAGCAGCCCCAAGTATGTACTATGAGTCACCTGATTCTCCAGCCCGAAGAATCCAAGGATTTGAGTTCTGATTTCTCCATTCGTGTTGGGACTAAAAGTAATTTGTGATTTAGCCAAATTTACTTTCTGCCCCACCACCATTTCATATAACTCCAAAATTTGGCCCAATGAGTGACACTCCTCCACCGTTGCCCTATAGAAAAGAATACTCTCATTCACAAAGAACAAGTAGCTTACTTGGGGCCCATATCTATTGCATCTAAAACCACCCACTCTCCATTCTCTTTCTGCTAGTAAGATCAATCTAGACAACCCCTTTGCACACAACAGAAAGAGATAAGGTGATAACGGGCACCCCTGTCTCAGTCCCCTGCTAGGAATTACCCCTCCAATTGGATTACCATTAATTAAAAAGGAATATCTAACAGTCGAAATGCATCTCATAATTAACCTCCTCTAGTGATCCGAGAACCACATTAACCCCATCATATTCTCCACAAAATGTCATTCTACCCTATCATATGCCTTACTCATGTCTAGTTTAAGAGCCATGAACCCAAAACTCCCTCCAGCTTTTTTCTGTAAAGAATGCATGAGTTCAAAAGCTCAGATAACATTATCAGTAATTAGCCGACGTGTGCTCTTCCGATCTCTTTGAAAAGGTGAAATAAGACTAGGCAAAACAGTTTTCAACATATTAACAATAGTTTTAGACACTATCTTATAAATAATATTACACAAACTAATAGGTCTAAATTCAGAAATTAAAGTTGGTGACTTAACTTTTGGGATAAGCACTATAAAAGTATCATTGACTTCATTAAGAGAGCCCGCTCCATTTAAAACTTCAAGACAAAACTCTGTTACCTCCTTTCCAATCGAGCTCCAGCACCTCTGGTAGAAGATTGCATGAAACCCATCTGGCTTTAGTGCTTTATATCCTCATTTGCCAAAAATTGCAGCTCGCACTTTCTCCATTGTGAATGGTTGTTCAAGTTGAGCTAAGTTGTCTGCCTCCAACCGCGTGCCCTCTTCTGCAATTTTTGCATTGGATTCCTCCATACTCGCTTCCTGTGAAGAGAATAACTCGTGAAAGTAATCACTAACAATGCCCGAGGTATGAGTCACCTCCTCCCTCCATATGCCATTACCATTTGTTAGCCCCACAATTGTGTTTCTCTCCTTTCGTCTCGCTGCCCTTCGATGAAAGAATGACGTGTTCCTATCCACATCTTCATCCACTCTATCCATGCCCGTTGCCCCTAATACAACTCCTCCTTCTCTAACAGCCCCACCAACTCCCTTTCTAGTTCTCTAATATCCCTCACATTCTGATCATGTTGCCTTTGTGAATACAACGAATTAAGCTGAGCTCGGATATGTCTTACTCGCCCCAAGACCAACCCTCTATTGGCCTATTCCACTCCGCCAGCCTCATCTCACACTCCATCAATCTCATCTGTACACTTCCCCAGCACCTCCCTCCATGCATCTTCAATCACCCCGTCACACTCTACCTCACCTAGCCATAATGGTGCAAACTGAAAAGGCTTCAATCTATTCACCCGATCTACAGGCACAAGTTCTAGCCATAAAGCTCGATGATTTGATGTATAGAAATCCAAGTGATGAAGCCTGTTTCTAGGATACATAGTCTTCCACTGTGAATTAGCCACTCCTCTATCCAGTCTGATTGTCATAAAATTTCATCCCAGAGATCCGTTTTTCCAAGTGTACACTGGGCCCTAAAAGCCAATATCCACCAACCCCCAAAGACGCAACGCCTCTCTAAACCTCTCCATCGCCACTCTCCTTCTCCCCGAACCCCCAACCTGTCATCATCCCTGAGAATTTCGTTAAAGTCCCTAATTAACAAGGTAGGAGTATTCCGTCCATAGCATAGCCTAGAGATGAACTCCCATGTATGCCTCTTTTCCGCCTCAACCAGATCACCATAAACCCGAATCACTCACCATCTCTCACCCTTTGCTATGACTACCTCCGCTTCAAAATGTTTCGAGGAATAATCCCTAACACGAGCATCCCAACTATCATTCCATAAAAGAAAAAGCGTATCACTTCTCCTCCTCGAATCCACCTGACAACCATTAGCATATCCCAATAACCTCCGTGCCTAAGAAAACTAAGTAGGGGATTTGTCGCGAAGCAACCTCCACAAAGATAATGTACGGGTACCTCCAATGCCCCGTACATTCCAGCTTAAGAGACTGATGGTTAATGGTGGGGTTGCTTAGCAACCTTCGCCGATAAAAAATTAGAATATGTAATATCTCCTACTGCTTGCCTCTTGTTCTGTCTATCCCCCTCTTTACTCGACACTGATTTCTTTCTTTTATTATCACATTCCCCTTCCATCATCATCAACCGCCACATTCATCAACAACAACCTTGGACCCCTCTTCTGCCTATGGAATTTTCTCAATCTGCCATGTGTCTCCCTTGATTCCATTGACTTCCCCACTCTATCAGCCAGCGTCTCTCCTTCTACCACAACCTCACTCAACATCCCTTGCTGTCTTTTCATCTCCAACACCATCTTCCCCTCTCCACTGACCCCATCAACTATATCCTTACATATGCCTCCATCCTCCCGATCACCCCCTTCCTCATCGCATGTCCTTCTGCCGAGAAGATAATAGGATTTTTGGAACTAACCTCTTCTCCCTCCCTCGGCTTGCTTGCTATTTGCGCAAAAGAACTGCCCTCTGTGTGCACCTTTTTCTCTTTCAAGCCTTTCCTTGATTCATCCCGCGTTCTTACCTTAGCTCGCCTTTCCACTGGGCCCTTTATGAAATCCCCAAACCGATGATGCTCCCGTTTACGTAAAATAGGTGGAACCTTAACCACACAATCATTGAATGCATGATCCAAAGTGCCACACATTGTGCAAAATTCTGGCAGCTTCTTGTATCTAAATTTGACTTGGTAAATCCCCCATTCCTCTCCAATTCGTGCGCTCATCTGCCGTCTCAAGGGTTTGGTGATATTCAACTTACAATGCACCCTTAAAAACGATTCCCAGCACGACTCGGTCTTATCCATATCCACATCCAAAAAAGTCCCCATTGCATTGCCAATAATGGCCGCCATGCCTTCATGCATGTGGATGAAAGGTAAGCCCTCCACTTGTACCCAAAAAAGAACCCAGCTAAAATCTGCCAACGTCGTCATAGATCAATTGTCAATCTTCGAGAACGCTATCAAACTCCGGTTGAAGTTCCACAGTTGATGCAGTAAAACCCTCTCCAACTCCTCTTCCATCTCAAACTCAAGTAAGAACACATGCTTCTCCAAGAATCTGCAACGTAACTGCCCAACTGGAGCCCATATGTTCTTCATGGTCTCTCTAAAGGCGTCGCTACTAAAAGATTGATGTATGAAAAGTTTTCCCAACAATCCATATCTCGTTTTGGTCGTATATTTTCCAGTCGTTTCAGAGTCAATCACCACTACGTTATCATCATCCGGCATTAAGGACATTGATTTCCACAAAGAATCTATATCGTCCATGTTGCCGCCAAGAAGATTCGAAAACCCTACCGCCGACAAGAGAGTCAGTCTCTCTAGAACCCTAGAGATAGAAAAGTCATGAAAAATTATATATATATATATTAGATCTTAAGTCGAGGAAGAAACAACCATTTTAGAAGTCAACAGTTCTATAGGAAAAGTACATGCATAAATTATTGTAGAGAATAGCAAAATATTTGTTCAAAATTGATCCATACCCTTTAAATTATTACTCGCCTCGTCCCATAAAAATAATCTCAATTTCCTTTTTCGTTTTGCTCAAGTTATTGTTCACTTTTATTAGTTAGTTTTTTTTTTTTAATTTTCTTACGGACACCTATTTAATGTGTTATATGCATTGATATCAACAAATAAGAACTAATAAAGTTGAATAACAATTAAATAAAGGGACATATTATGAAAAATGCTCATAAATTCTATTTTTACAAGAACATTAATTTGACTTTCGTAAACTATGTAAAAAATGATATGAGATTATTTTATGGGACAGAGGGAGCAGTACTTTTTTAAGCCTGTATAGAGAAAGTCTCCCCTATAGTTGACTATAATAATAATAATAACAACAACAATTAGTACGCCGCTGCTTCTATGTGGTGAATCTAAGTATAAGTTCTTCTTGTCAGGGATTGAAAGGAAAAAATGATTTGGAGAGAATTGAAGAAGCAATGAAGAAGATAAAGAATGAAGCTTTGGGGACAAACATACGTTTTTTTTTTTTGGACCAATTGACGGAGAAACGCCTCCCTACGGTCGGTGATAATAATAAGATTAAAAGCATATAAATAATAATAGTAGTAGTAGTAACAATAATAATAATAATAATTGTTGCCGGCCAAATGGATGCTTTTCAATGTCCGCCCTCACCTTCTTCTGTTCTCTCCAACTTATTCTTTCTCATTTTGATTAGTATAACGCTATGCGGTGAATGTCAATCGGTTATTAGTATATTACTATGCAGTGAATGCCGACCAATTGAAGTGCTGGTGGAAAAAGAGAACACGAGAAGTTGGAATGGAAGATAAGGCGAAGGAAGAATATGAAGACGGACATACAACTATGTGTGGCCTTTTTAGGTCAGTGGAGGAGAAAAACTTCTATTTGGTCAGCAATAATAATAATAATAATAAATAATAATAATATTTAAAAGCAAATAATAATAATAATAATAATAATAATAATAATAATAATAATTTTGAAAGCACATATATAGTCCCTATATACGCACATCTATCTAGTCCAGAGGGAGGGGGAGGAGACGAGAGAGGGGAGGATCCCATACCTGCATAAAAATATCAATTTGCCTTTCCTTTTGCTTTGCGAGTAATCAAATTGCAATTCCATTGAATTATTATTATTATCGATTATCGATTTATCCACACCATAATTTATCGTATCACATCACTGATTTTGGTGGGGGAAAGGAAGAAGCAGAGTTATAATTGGATTGGAGATTTTAGGATTTGAGATGGCGAATTTGTATGTTCAAGCGGTGCCGCCGACGGATCTGAATCGGAATACGGAGTGGTTCACGTACCCCGGCGTGTGGACCACCTACATCTTAATATTGTTTTTCTCGTGGCTGGTTGTCCTCTCTGTTTTTGGTTGTTCCCCTGGAATGGCTTGGACCATCGTTCACCTCGCACATTTCCTTGTACGTTTTAAATTATTTATTCATGCTTATAGGTATTGATTTGATAATTCCATTCGTTAGTGCTCTCAAGGGGGTAGAGAGGTTCCATTTTACCCATTAGTTTTTGGGTTAATTAGTTTTGTGTGCGCTGGAAGATTAATTTGTGCTTTGAGTAGCAATTGACGGGTTGGTTAATCTTATTGTCAACGGTTAATATTATTATTCTGAGGCTTAGTTATTCTTTTTCTCTTTTCCTCCTTTTGGGTTTCAATAGGGGCAGGTCAAAAATACTAAAACTTGTGGACTATGGAGAACAATACTACCAGCTGAGGATTTAGTAGGAAAATAACCGTTGATGCGATCATTGTGATTATTGTGGAATCTATGGTTGTAATAGCCATGTACCATTTTCTCAGCTTTTTTCATGTATTTCTCTAACGGCATTTTAACATGTATACATTTTCGCTGAAGTGATATATATATCTCTGTTTGATTTAATAACCAAATCTCTCTGTAGTCATGGTTGTTAATGGAATAATGCAATGCAACATGGAACCAGAGGGTCCAGTCAAGTGAGTTTGCGACCACATACAAACTAAATAACAAGCACTACCTTGACGTATTATATGTGTGTGTGTGTGTGTGTGTGTGAGCTCTACTTATGGTCCATTGTTCCAACGTAGTTTCTTTATAGATTTCTTTATGAACAAGTTTTAGAGTCTGTTTATTTTCTCTGGGCGAGATTGTACGTTGTGTGCAACTATGGTGAAATCTCTAATCTGTGATTCAGGTTACTTATCACTGTTTTCACTGGAAGAAGGGAACTCCATTTTCAGACGACCAGGGTATCTACAATAGGTTGACTTGGTGGGAGCAAATTGACAATGGCAAGCAGCTTACTCGCAATAGGAAGTTTTTGACAGTCGTACCTGTGGTGCTGTAAGTATCCTCTTGATTTTATCAATATCAAAGAAACTTCATCTTATATAGAGATCGGAAGAGCTTTTAATATGGCATGGTTCTTATTGGTATTGAAATTCTCCATACATTGTTAAACAGATTTTTTTCTTTTGAGAAGTCAAATGCTTCATCTTTAGTGCCCTCCTACACAATTATCTAGCATTGAGATTGAAAATTGCATTAGCCCAGAGAGAAATATATAGAGAGCTGATACTATGTCCATGCTTTGATTTTCACTCAGTATCTGTCAGCCTTTATTTCCAGTCGATCTTATTAATGAACCTTTTTTAGCGTGCATCAAGATTGTTAGTCCCTCTGAACTATCATAAGGTTAAGCAGAAAAAAGAGTGAGAAAATTAGACAAGCTCCTTGATAGCTTGACTCAAAAATGGCTGCACAATACATTAAAAGACTGTTCTTGCTTCTAACTTTATCACTTAATTATGCTGTGTGATCAGTCAGGGTATCTTGCTTACTTGCACCCTGTGACAAGGAGTATGGCGAAGTCATATTTTTACGTAGGCATATGAATAGCATTCACAACTAATGATGCATTTTGCTTGAGAAAGATCTGTTCATTGGCAGTATGATTGGTATTAGAATCTTAGAAAGGTAGAAGGGGTAAAGGTTGAATGTTATTGCAATGAATGTGCCACAATTGCTCATCTTGTGTTGCAAAACCAAAGATAGCCTCACCACCACTATATGTCAAGTTTGATGGTGAAATACTATTTGATGCTTTGCTGCAGAATACATTGTGAGGAAGGGTGAAAATCTGTGAACTGGTTGATTGAAAATGAATTGTGTCAGGAGTTTTATAAGCTTTTTGTTGATTTATTTAAGGAGATGGGAACCAGGATACAGGGGTGAAATTGGGTTTCAGATTTTGCTCTTATGCTGGCCATCTAAGATTTAAAAAATCCTTTTCCTTGACCTAATTGCTGTGAAACTGTATTTACGCACTCATATCTTCTGTTGAAATTGAATTTTCTTCTTGGATGTCATTCCTTCCACCCCCCCCAAAAGGCGTGCCCTGTACGTTTTGCTCGATCTGCGTACAAATGGATATCAATCTTCATGTTTTCATCGTTTTGGGTAATTCCAATGAGGTTTTTGACATAACTGTTCATCAATTGGCAATAATTGGACAGCATCACTTTTATAGCATACTTTGACATAACTTATGATTTACTGGTTTCACCTGTTGTAGCCAAGTAAATTTGTTCTATTCCGAATTTTCTGATTCAGCCATCCTGATTTAAGCCTGGAAGGATGTTATAATTTGAAGATATCTCTTTTATGATTCATTGATCCTAGTTCTTTCCTTACCCATGGATAACAGCTATACTGAACCGGTATAACTGCAATTTGTATTGCATTGTTAGTTCTGAAATGCTTGTTACTGGTATGAAGATACTTTAATGATCAGGAATGATCCATTAATCTCTTTTACAAAATCCACGCCCTTTATCATGCTAACATCCTTTTTTGGACAAATCAAAGAGGAATATTTTCCCTGATCTTTGTGTTAACTGCTTCAAGAAATATCATCAGATCGGATCAAATCATAATTGTTCTTACTTCCTTTGCAGGTACTTAATAGCCTCGCATACAACAGATTATCAACATCCTATGCTCTTCTTCAACACACTAGCAGTTTTTGTTCTTGTAGTTGCCAAGTTCCCACATATGCACAAGGTTCGGATCTTTGGAATCAATGCTGATCAATGAGCTGAGATCCACTAGTGCACTTCACTGACAGACATAGTATCTCGATCTCTACTGCGTCTAAAAGTACTGGCAATACTGCATCCTGGGAACCAAATCATACCTCTCTCTGTGAAATACTACAATCTAATCTCAGCGGTTGGAAATCCGTGTATGAACTCTGTACAAGTTGAATTTTATAAATTTTCACTGGGCTTATATCTGTTTCCTCTTGTCTACATTTGCACTGGGCTTATATCTGTTTCTTCTTGTCTACATGTGGAAAATTAAGCATCGAGTTTCCTTCTGATTAAGTTAATGAGTGTAAAAAAACTTATCCTCACTGAAGTTCATTAATATGTGCCATTTCAAAGAGTTGTAAGAGATTGAAGTAAATCATTTCTGCATGAAAAGCAACATGAAGGTGGTGGCAGCGGCATACACGTCCGAAAATATGAAAGTTGTAGTCTCCTAAAAGCTTTTGAACCTTAGATGAGGGTGTAGACTCAGAACAGGCCATGTCTTACGGGGTCTTTCTATTGTGTCAAGTGACGTGGCCTCTTGTAATTAGTAGTCGGGCTCTGAATTCAGAGCCCGATCTGTTTGCATAGAAAATCTATCAACATTATACCCAACAGTTTTTCTATGGAGCTAGTGTTTCTTTAGCTGCTTTTTATTGGTTTTTGGGTTCTACACATGAGTTTGATCTGGCTCTATGGAATTCGCCATGTGTTGTCGATTTAATCCTGCAAGTGGACGGATCGTTAGCAAGTAATATAGCGATAAATAGAGTGTCGAATCCCACAAGGACTGGATCTATTAAGTTTCACTTTAGTTAATTTCAATTTTAAATAAAATACACAATAAGATTTGATAAGTAATTTTAAAGAGAAAATAAAAGTTAGATAATAAAATAAATAAAATTATTTACAAATATGACTAAACAAAAGTACTAGGATACCCGAATCTACCACTGTTTTCACAATCAATCCTTAGCACTTGCTCTCACACGTTCTAGTCTAGGGTTGAAAATCAATAATCCTAATTTATTTAAAAGCCTCTATAGATGGTCATCCAAATCTATACCTATATGCGAAACCAATTATCTCTAATTAACCTTCGAACGTAAGGCATGCATTTACTCTCTTTGATTATTATATAACGATTTCATAGAGTATAATAGTATCTATAACTATTATAGGACCCTATGTTGTTCACTACTATGTGCAAAATTCATAAAGAATCTCTCGAAAATATTATGAATCACAAAACTCAATTTAATGGTGATCAAACATCAAATCAGATTAGGGCAATAATGAACAATCAACCCAACAAACAAAAACAATAGCAAGAACGAATACTATAAATTAATCATGAAAAACAAGGTTTCATCATGAACCCTAGCACAAAACAATTAGTCTATCATGTTAAGGAAAAGAAAAACAACAATAAATATTGAAATTCAAAACCTGAAGGAGACGGATTCACGATATATTGCACATGTTTCTTTTCTTCCTTACGACGTCTCTTCTCTTTGTTCTTATGTTATTTACCGTCAATTTATAGTTGTAGAAGTTTTAAAATCCTTAATTTTATCAAAAAGAGCTAAAAATGCGTCAAAACACTTTCCGTCGCGGGCCGCTGGTGAACGCGGAATGTGTGCCACGGCCTACCCTCCCCCAGCAGAGAAAAATGCCAGGCCGCAGGTGGGGGCGGTAGGCTTGTCGCGCCCACCTGTGCCGTACTTTCAGCACGTGTGATTCAGTCTTTGATTTGACTTTTTCTTTCAACAATGGTCATTTTCAGCATTTTTCTTCATTTATACAAGTCCAAGACTTTTCGAACGCTTCACAAAAGTCCTCAAACTCTTCAAACACGACCCAATTGGTTTCTTTAAAGTTCTCCCAAAGTGCAATATAGTCCTCGAACTTGTTAACATTGATCTTTTCACCCCAAACTCTCGAGCTATCACACCTTGATGCTACATCTTGAATGTAAAGCCTCAGTTTGGTTCAAAAATCATTCTTTTCACTTAGTATCACCCCAATATGAGCTTCTCACATATATGAACCATATACATATAAATTAAGTAGAAATCTGCTTAATTATATATAAAATTGAATAAGTTAAGAGGAGTAAGTTACATATAAAATACACTTATCACTATATACCTAGGATAGTGGTCTTCTTTATTATTGTGAATCTTATTAGTCTCATGGATCGAGTTGGTTAATCAAAAGTACGTCGTGTCATGTCCACGAATTTAATTTTGTGATTTTGTAGATTTGTTACGTGATATATTCACGTAATATTTTTTTTCCTTTTTTATTTCTTAAAATTATTATTAGTTCCCAATTAGTTTTGTTCAGATCAATTTTTGTGCAGAGATGAGAGAACTGAGAAGTCAGAACACAGTATTTGACTATTTGTGAAAATTTTGATCCATTTCCCCTTTTTCTTTCGGGTACAAAAGGGATGGGGCAGGGGTATTGTGGAGATTCGAACCCGGGTTATCCCGGTAGGCCATTAACCACGTGAGCTAACCCCTTGATTCCAATTTTGATCCATTTCCAAGTAAACAAAAATTTACAAACGCTCGTGAAATACTATTTCTTCAATTTTGCACTGAACTTTTCGATGAACATATCAATATCATGTTAATCGTCTTGAAAGCCAATAAGTAATTTCTGATTTTGGTGTTAGATAGAGCCACAAATGATACTGTTTTCTTCTGAGATCGGAAGAGCACACGAGCTTAACACATCAATTAGAGCGCAGTCACAAAAGCTGTGTTCATATAGTCGAGAAGGTGGCCAAACTGTAATTCTTGCAAGAGTATTTGCCACAAAGAGCAATAGTGTAGTGCTGTGACAAGAAAAATACATGTGCCATATTGCACGCAACGAATTTGGCGAAATTTCAGGCAGCTGGCTAGGTGGCCAATTTTAGAACTCAAAATTAATGATTACTGCACTTATGGATGATTTTATTTGCCACTCTCACGGCTTATTGGCCAACCTTTCATATCTTTTCTTGTTGAAATGCATAACTCCAGTTCAAAATACACCACAAAACCAGAGAGATTACATATTGAAAGAGTTCTAAATTGTCTGTGATCATTGAATTATTAGTGGTTAAAAAATTATCAGCTCATTTTTGGGTATATATAGTAACTGATCTCCTTATTTTATTTTTTGATTTTTACCGTAGAGGCCTATCTAGACTCTATGCTTCTTTATTTATCAATAGAATTGATTGATCATTAAAGTTGCTAAAGTGACTTAGGGTGATCAATCTCATAGATCAAAATGATCAATATGTATCGACCTATTTGTGTTATTAACAACAACATTGTAACTATTCACTTACAACTATATATAGTTTCCTAATAACATAGATACCATATATATGGTTACGCCAAATTATTTTATCTTGTTGTCAACTTACATTCTTAATTAAAACTCCTATATCTAGCTAGCCCTTCAACTATCAAATTCCTCAGAAGGGTCATTAATTAGATTACTCTTCCTCTGGCCTTTTTTATGGCAAAACTCCAAAAGAAATCAAATGAATTGTACTTTCCACAAAACGCACATTACGTGCCATTTTTATGGTACCTACGAAATACTCACTCGTTGTATTTCCATTTCGTCTAAAAATTTAAGTTCGGAGAAATATAATATTTATCCACATCAGCATTTGATGAAGCCACACGTTGGATGTTTTCACCAATTAGGCTTCACAAAATTGTCTGATATGGTCTTTCAAAAAAAAAATTGGCTGATATGAGCCTTTGGATGCGTGGCTGTGACTGTGATCATCAATCTGCATGGATTTTTGTGACCTCTCATGCATTTCGTCAGCTCCATTATTTGCTTGATATTGACCCAACTGTCTGTCGATTCACCAATTTCTAATTTTTGTAACAACAATATCCATCATGGTATAGATGCACGGTGACGGGAGTTGAGGGTTCTATTTAACCTGACGTCAACGACCCGCCGCGTGTGCAATGTGTTGAAGCTATGTAATACCAATTTTACCAACACTAAGTATGATAATTATTATCAAATTAAATACAATAGGAAAAGAAATCGTCATATATGTGTATTGCTTGAAACAATATATACACTACATTTTTAGACCATGTGTTTGAGAAATGCTATATATGTATCATAAACAAGCGCATTTTACATTTATTCGAACAGTACTACTGTTCAAGAATATTAATCAAACTAAACTTAAAAAAGAAACACTCAAATATATATATACGTGATGTACATTTCTGGAAAGAATACATTTTTAGATCATATTTATATATATATTTATAGATGATGATTTTGAACATGCCATTGCGTTTGTCTTATAAGTCTCTTGCGCATAACTGATATTTTAAAGTTTTTGCAACATACACAAGAAATCATCATGCAATAAACACTAACAAACAAAAATGGAGAAAACAGAAATATTTTACACGTAGAGTAATTAAAGGGCATTAAGAAGAAGACGAATTATAAGCTAACTTTTTATGGGTGCATGTTTTCTGCGGGGTCTCACACTACTAAGGTGGTGTAAGACACAAGAAAAAGGGCTTAAAATCTAAGCCGAATATATTGCTTTAAGGGAATGTAACGTAAACTAATTCTTCACATTCTGCATCCCACCCTCTTGCCTGCCCATTTCGCGTGACTCCATTCGATGATCACGTCTTGCGTTAATTTCTTTTCTATATTCGACTCACTCATATCTGCTCACGTCTCCTAGTGCTGATTTACCATATATATATATATATATATATATATATCTGATAAATAATATCCAAAATATTGGATGGTTCATCCGTCTTGGGAAATTATAAGAAATTACGCTTGCTTTTGCGGTTTTTATCTTACATATGTACAAGTCAATCCCACTTGTCTAGTCACATCGACTACCCCGTTGAGAATTCAGAACCCATCAATCATGACTGTTCATTTTATTTTAGTGTAGTTAACTCGAACATGCATATGTGTTAATTAAATGAGACCCGCTTAATTGACTAGTCACGGTTAGGACATACTCGATCGTCCATCGATCGTACTTATAAGGTCATTAATTTCGAGAAAGCCCCCAAAGTTTATCTTTTTTCCCCTATAAAATACATGGACCATCATTAATGAGAAGGAAATCAAACGCCATACGTACGTACATTAGATAGGAACGAATGTGAAATGCAGTGTCCTAATCGCAGGGGAATTATAGTAATTATTAATTAATTTGTTAGCAGCAATGTAATGTTATTCATGTAGTGAAGTGCAGGGACACGTGAGAAGGAAGAGATTGATGCACCCAATTCTGTGAACGATTTTCACTCACACCACCTAACAAAGATTAGTTCAATGTGGACACTCTCTCCCTTCCTTTATAAATACCCTCCACCCCTCCTTTGCAATTCTACATTCATAAGTTCTAATTATAGTTAATATTCCTGAGCTGAGATATTATCTTTTACTTGCTATTATAATTAGCTAGATTTAAAGAGGATCAGAAAGGGTTTCGGACGAGAGTCGAGACCCTTGAGCCGGCTTTCATTAGTTCAATTTTGCAGAGAGGCAGATCAAATGGCTATTTTTGATGTTCACCACCCTTTGACGTTCACGTTTGGAGTTTTAGGTATCCATCTATCTACTGATTTTGGTTCCTTCATTTCTTGTCCTGTTTTTAGTCCCGTTCTTTCATTTTCTCCTCTCAGTTTCTTTGATATCTAGTAAATCTCAAATTAGCCAAATTAAACTACCACTTCTCTAGCTTTCGCTCAAAACCTTCTTTAAGTACTTTTAAGACGAGATGCTTGTTTCTTTATTCACTATGTTGGAGGTGCCAAAATTAAGTAGTTGATCAAGAGAGAACTGTTGAATATATATATGGACGCGATATCTAGAAGTTAATTAATTTCTTTTTGGCAGGAAACGTGGTTTCGATATTGGTATATCTGGCACCGGTGTAAGTATATATATCTAGCTTATAATACCTTCAATTTGTAGAAATTAACTTTTACAAGATGGAGTATATATCGAATAATTTGATTGGATGGGCAGGCCTACGTTCATACGAATCTGCAGGGAAAAATCGACCATGGGATTCCAAGCATTACCCTATGTGGTAGCACTTTTCTCCTCCATGTTGTGGATGTATTATGCATTGCTCAAGAAGAATGCAAACCTTCTCATCTCCATTAATTCCTTCGGTTGCTTCATCGAGACACTCTACTTAGCCATCTTCCTTCTCTATGCATCCAAGAAGGCTAGAGTAATGCGCATTTCAACATCATCTTTAATTAATTAATTACTAATTTCAGTAAATCAAGCATTAATTAACCCCCTTTTCCTTAAAACTTTTTTTTTTGGGG
This sequence comes from Nyctanthes arbor-tristis, assembly GCA_963692815.1. Classification (NCBI taxonomy): domain Eukaryota; kingdom Viridiplantae; phylum Streptophyta; class Magnoliopsida; order Lamiales; family Oleaceae; genus Nyctanthes; species Nyctanthes arbor-tristis. Next base: position 1,972 of record CAVNYN010284849.1, on the reverse strand, counting down.
CAGAAACACACATTCAAGCTAATCAGCCTTCTAAACATTGCGCTATTCACGATAATCTTCCTCTTTTCATTCTTCATATTCAAAGGCCACATCCGTGTCCAAGTGGTCGGTTGGATATGTGTTGGTATCTCTGTTTGTGTCTTTGCAGCTCCTCTAAATATCGCGGTAACTGCTATTAATTAATTGTAAGATTACCTTAATTAGATTTAATTTGATGATCACATGTTAATTCTAACAAAAATTTAATTTCCCCAATTTCTGTTTTATGCAGTTTCAAGTTGTGAGAACTAAAAGTGTGGAATTCATGCCATTTTCCTTGTCATTTTTCTTGACATTGGGTGCTGTTATGTGGTTTGCTTATGGTCTTCTACAGAAGGATATGTGTGTTGCGGTAAGTTTTAAATATTCTCAATTTCCATCAATGATCGCGCTACATATATATAAATGTAATCGAGTTAAAATTGATTTGCCACTTTGTTTTCTTCAGTTGCCGAATGTTCTTGGGTTCTTGTTGGGAATTGTCCAGATGCTGCTGTATGGAATGTATAGGAACTCGAGCCCAGAGCCGATGGTGGAAGAAGAGAAGGAGCAGCCTGAACATCATGTGGTGAATATGTTGAATCTAGGAACCAACCCTAAAGATGATGGTAGAAGCAACATTAAAGACCACGAAAAGGACAATAATGGGCAAGAAGATGAGAAGAGGAAAGAGAAGGATCAAGTAATTGCAATAAATGTGGAGATGGAGCCCTGCAGACAAGGGAATTTGAACCTGGATTCGCCAGTAATCGTCGTTTGTACAGCTTAACTATATTGATCGCATACACACTTATATATGGCTCAGAGTTCATCCCCAACATCACAGCCCAGGTCCCTCTCTTGGCCTTGACAACATGCATTAATATGATGATGATGTAACAACATAATAATAAATAATATATATCGGTGATGATCATTTAAAAATAACAGATGCGACAATCTAGTTAATTTCTGTACTGAGAGTTCCTTGTATGATCATGAATGAAACAATCTAGTTTCTCTCTGCCTGAACCATGCTAGAATTTTATGTAATTCCGATCACAGCCACACGTTTTGGTTACAGTTTCGGACACCAAGGCTATACATGTACCCAAGGCAATATGGCAAGCTCAAGAAATTAAACAATAAAAGAATGCCATGTACACACAGCAAATAATTATGGTAAACAATATTGTGATGCAGACAAACGCTTACAAGCTCTAGATCTTTATAAGGCTGTGTTTAAGTGTTCCGTGATTACAAATAATATTTTTTTTTATCTCTATATAATTACGTAAAAAGACATTAATATATGATGATGATGATGATGATGATGATGTAAGAACATATATAATATATATAATAATATGATGGTAGTGTAAAATACCCGCAATAACATAGACTTGTGTAGGGTTTTTTCTCCCTTCAAAATATAGTTTCTGTACTCGGTTTCCTTGTAGGTCACCAAAATGAAACAAAAGGGTGCTTTCTTCTTTATTTTACTGTTATCTGTTTCTCCATGCAAGCTAGAGTTTGTGTAACTTCCAAACACAGCTACAAGTTTTTGTTAAAATTGGACACAAAGCTATATATATATATATATATATATGAATTAACCAAAGGCAAGCTCGGAAAAATTAATGATACTACGTTCACATATAGAGGGATTAATTTTGGTAAACATATATATGGACTTGCCATTAATGCTGGTTTTTCTGAAAGGATGTAGTTAGTTATTATTATACATATGCATTAATGAAACAAAAATCTAATTGTAAAATATGATACTAGCTAGCTAGCTAGCCAGATCATATAATTCAATGACCTAGCTAGTATCAACCTTGATCACAAAGTGACTTAATAAATTGCTTTACGTACCGTTTCAAGATTTCGACAAACAATACGTACCATTGAAAAGCAGGCTACACACAAATGACTACACTTAACGAATGAT
>CAVNYN010284848.1:0-17998 GCA_963692815.1 Nyctanthes arbor-tristis | reverse complement strand
CCGCTCCTGCTGCTACCAGTCCGCTGTTCTGCTGCGCCTGCTATTGCCATCCTCTGGAGGAAATTTGCTAATCTCGTTGACTGATTCTCTGCTTGATTCTTCTTTGGCCAGCATGTTTCAACTTTCAATAAATTGTGAATCAAATGTAGGGAATTAGGGATTATGGGTTGACTGATTCTAATGTGTATTGTATATTTGTATTGATGTGTTAAGTTATGAAAGTGCTATTGTTTCTACAAATGCTTTTAAGGGAAAATAAATTTTAAAAAAAATTCGGGTTTAATCGGTTCAAACCGGTTTAACCGAACCTGTTATGTCCGGTTCGGTTTCAACTGGGTTTGACCAGTTTGACCGGCCAAACCCGTGAACCGAATTGGACCAGTTCGGTTTGGCCTCTTGCAACATGCAACCCAACCCACCCAAGCAAAAAACTGAACCGAACCGGTTCGGTTTACCGGTTTGTCGATTTTTATGCCCACCCCTAAATGGGGGTGTCATTTATATAATATTTTACTTTTTTAATCATTTTTAATTGCTTTTGCAGTCAACTCGAGTAATATCTTATTAGTTTATTATTTTATTAAATATATTTTATTAGATAAAGGTTGGATATAATTAAAATAATTCTTGCAGATTATTATCAATAATTTGTCAAATAGAATAAGTTTATTTTAAATATGTGCATTCATCATCTTATTATAACTACTTATTTTGAAAACTTTTTTTTTTTAAAAATTAGACTGCTTTATACCAAGTGTTTATTAGGTTACTTATTTTGTAATTATTTAACAATATGTTATTCTCATTATACATACTTTATTTACATATTTCGAAATGTTCTTATATATTAACTCAATACATAAATAAAATAGTTTTTGATAAATAGTTTATAATTAACAAGTATTAGTTCATGACAAAATAACAAAATATCATTTTTAGTAAACACCTATAATCATACGGTATTTAATTGTACATATTAACCATTTTTCATATTACCCATATAACACGCGAGTGAAAATCTAGTTCTTCTAATAAAATTACTTTTAATCGTCTAGCTTGTTTCATTAAACAAACGTCTTAACTATCTCATAATTATCCCAAAGCTTTTCATTTACCCAAGTGTTGAGGTTGACAATGATGAATTAACCACTATATTGACAATGTAATGGTTATATTGTATAATCACATGAGTTTGCTATTGATAATATAAATGTTATTTTGACAATGATCAAATAACCGTTTGAAATGTCACAAGAATTGTGACTCAAAGAAGCCTAGAGGTAAAGAATGTGGCTATTAGTTAATATTTTGAAAGTTGATAACGTAATTGTAAAAACCTATTAATTGAAAGGCCTCAAGTAAACATGGATCAAAATATTTTGACTTAATCATCAGATAACCTAAAGCATAAGGGCTGCTCGAGTAATAAACGAACGATCCACATTGAGCTACATAGCCCTTTAACACATATGGCGCCACGTTGCGCCACTTGTCTTACTCTGGTTGGCAGAATGCAGAAGTTTATTAAAATTAACTAAGTCCTAACTATTATAAAAAGAGGCTAAAGGGCCCTCAAGCTTTCCAAGAACTCCCAAACCATCACCTTTTCTCCCCCGAACCCTAAATTTCGTCCAACATGGTCAAGGAAAGAAGAAAACCAACAAAAACCCACCATAATACCTATTTGTCTTTTTAAGAGGGTTCCTTACCATATATAAAAGGAGTATAGCTTGAAAAATAGCTTTAATTGAGGAATATCAAGACTTTAATAACACTTTCCACTTGAGATTATTTGAAAAATATTTGAGGTGAGTAACTAATGCTTTGATTCCCTTATTACATTCATGAAGCTTTGATAAGATAATCATGTATTTTGATTGATGATTTCTATGAAATGAACATTGATTTTGATGCATTGAAAAGAAAGATTGATTTATTGTATGTGAATCACTAGTCGCTCTACCCGCTTTATATTGAATTGATTGGAATTGTTTCATACACTATGACCTATCAATGATCCCGATATAGAGAAGATTAATGTGGTGTTTTCTTTGAATTGGAATTCCAGTAGGGTCAACTAGGGTTCATTGTGGATCCACTTAATTGTACATGACCATGATTGAATTGATTAAATTGATATGAATCTTGCGCATACCATGGGTAGTAGTTTAGCTAGTGATCAGGCACATTTGTGCATTGAAAAACTTTGTGCATTGAATAGTTTTATTGGAAATAAATCTTTTAAATAAAAGGTGAATAAAGGGTTTTGTTAATCACTGAGTACTTTATACTCATTTCCTTATTTCTACGATTTTATAGATGATTGAAGATATAGCATTTGAAAAGTAAGGCAAGCTATGAGTTGGAGCATGCTCGCGGAGGGAGTAGAATTTTGCATATAGTGACAACTTGTCTTTGAAAATATTATGAATTTAATACCTTTTGTATTAATAAATATGCCCACTTCTCTATAAATATATTCCTAATTTTATAAAACATTGGCAACTTACCTTCTAGTATAATAGCTTTCCAATAATTTGTCTTGAAAATATTAATTTTTCTTGTTTTGGCAATCGATGAAAAATACTCATTAATATAACTTGTTGAGTTCTTTGTATTTTATTGAAAAACCGAGTTGGAATTATTCTTTAAAATATAACAACTTGTTAGTTTAAGTAATTATCTTTATCAAGTTAAAAGCTATTTGTTTGTTTTGTACGTCCCATCCCCGCTATTTATATTGAAACTTCCGCTACGAAATTTGTTAACCAATATAAGACATTCGAAAATATTGTAAAATTAGAGAGGGTGTGACACACACAACATGTTTTTAATAACTATACTTATTTATAATAAATATCCTTAATTTTTACTTAAAAACTCATACATATCCCTTGATTTTTTGATAGTGCATTCTTACTTTTCAACCCTCAATTAATTTTTTTTTGAAATTATCTCTCAATTAATTAACATATATTTTCTCCAATTTTGATTTTTGTCTGAATTTTTTGTTAATATAATTAAAATAATTAGCAAAATTTTATTTTTATTGTTTATCTTGCTTATTTAGAAATACTTGGGGACAAATAAGTATTTTTTGTGGTCTCATAATGCAATTTTTTGAAAAGTATTGGAGTCTAGAAATTTTACGATGAGAAAAATTATGATCATAATTAAAAAAAAAAGCAAAAGTTAAAGATATATAGTGTAATTAAAATGTGGTGCAATTAACAAAAAGTGTAGTATGAATATAATTACTAAAATAAAGGTAGTTAATTTTAAATTTTAATTGATGTGTGATGTGTGAAAAAAAGAGATTTCCGCCATGTGTACGTGTAAAATAGCTTGTCTAAGAATTTTGTGTACATGTAGCGGAACTGGTTGCCAAACAAAGCCTAAAAGGTCTAATGAAAAGAGATTATTGTCCGAAATGTGTGATAAAATGTTAACAAAAAAAGAAGAAGAAATGTGTGATGGAAAAATAAGGAGAGATTTTATAGAATTGTGGACATGAGTTTTGAATGTCACTTTTATACAAGGCTAATGATATTCACACTATATTTTTTTATATTTACACTATAATATAATTGAAATGATAGTCCTTAATATACAACAATTTTTATAATTACATTCTAAACATTTTTGTATCATATTTTTATCATCAACTTTTCATTTATGCAGGTATTGATTATTTCTTTTGAATATTTATATTAGCCTACTCAACAAAGAAATAATTTGCTATGTTCTTGTTTTTTTTCCTTATTTCTTTTTTTTCCTTATTTAAAATACAAAGAGAAAGTAAAAATTTTACGCCATCTTAACATATTTTTTTTAAAGAAAATTGATGTGAAAATATAAAATGTGCTGACTGGTTAAAAATTGAAGATGGAAAATGCTATCAAAAGATTATGAACATAATTTTATAATTTTAAAACATTAAGGACTTTCAATGTAATTAATGTGTGGTCTGGTTAGAAAAAGATGTAGTGTCAATATAACTACTTTTATGTAATGTTAAGAATTTGAAATTTAATTTCAATTATAATATAGAATTATGCATTTAGACGAAGCACACCAAATTTTTTTAGTAATTTACACCTAATGTCCCCAATATTTCAACTTTTAATATATTACGTCTTTAACCTTTAACTCTACTCCTAGGGGTCCCCAACCTTTCCTAAAATCTCCAACCAGGTCCCTATAGACAGAATCCATCAATTTTAACCGTTAATCAACTCTTTAACCAAGGGCAATTTTGATAAAATACAAAAAATGAATATTCTAATTAAAAAATAAAAATAAATTTAAAAAAAGGAAAAAAAGTGGGGGTGGGGACTCCCCCCAATACCCGTTGCCATTTCCGGCAGCCAAAGGGGCTGCCATAAATGGCAGTAGGGGGGAAGACTTCCCCCAGCTGCCATACTGCCATTTCTGGCAGCCCTTTGGGGGAGGGGGAGTCCCGCCCCCACCTTTTTTTTAAAAAATTATTTTTATTTTTTAATTAGAATATTCATTTTTTGTATTTTACCAAAATTGTCCTTGTCAAAGAGTTGACTAACGGTTATAGTTGACAGATTCCGTCTATAGGGACCTGATTGAGGATTTTAAGAAAGGTTGGGGACCCCCAGGAGTAGAATTAAATGGTTAGGAACGTAATCTATTAAAAGTTGAAAGGTTGGGGATGTTAGGTATAAATTACCCCTTTTTTCGAAGTTTGGGGCCTCTTGATCCAACTTTAGAGGTTGAGGATGAATTGCAAATGAATAGAAAGTTTGAAGATCTTTGCTGCAATTTACCCTTTAAATATTTTCAAACCTAACAAGTTTGTTCTAGGGAGCTTTATCCATGAATAAATCAAAATTTATCATTTATCAATTCAATATCAACTACAAATTCTTTATAAAAAAATAAAATTTCGCACTTCCAAATTATCATTCTTTACATTTTCACCACATATTATCCCAAGTTTTATGCATAATTAATATTTCATAGATGAATTTGCCATACTTTTGATCCATGATAATGGTGGCAATAGAAATCTGCAGTGAATTTGAATTCAAGAAAAGAAATGCTCTCCCTCTTAACATTTTGTAATTGAGTGTATGTTAATTGATGAGTTCTATGTGTAGATTTCTTTGCGTTGTGTTTTAATAAAACTTATTATATCTATGTACATTTGTACTATTGCTTATTATTATTTTTTTCATTTCAATCAATTGCCAAAGGGACCCTTAGTACAAATTCAAAATCAAATTTGTAGATCAGTATGATCACAACTTAACTTGCTCCACATATTATAAATGATTCAACCAACCTAACCGATCCCATCAACTGTGTCCATCACTTTAGTTGGTTCTTCTTTGAAGGTTAGGATCGTCTTCTTTTGTAATTTACACAGATAGGTCAAAACACATCGATATTTGTTATAAAAAAAATGTATTACTATGAATTATTATGGGTTGTTGTGAGACATTTAATCAGTTATTCAGTTGCCAAATACAATAACCAATTTGCTACATCAGGTAAATATGCGGACTAGAGTTGCAAATTTTCCAAAATAAATTGGCAGCTCCGGGGAGATCAGACGAAAGCGGGCGATTCAACTCAGTGACTTCCCAACTCCCAAAACCCACCAGGATCCCAATGTCGACTCCAGCTAGGTTTTTCCGAGCCTCCCGGGCCTTGTTTTATGCCCCCAAATCCGCCGCCGCCGCCGCTCCCAGTACCACCGTCTCCACGTCCAAGAAAAATTCCGCCACCACTGCCGCCGCCGCCGCCGCTCCCAAGGCAAAGAAGAAGACGTCACCGTCTATGTCTGCTGGGATTATGAAATCAAATCCCGTGTCTCCGGCCCTCCAGAGCTTAGTGGGTGTGCCGGAGATTTCTCGTGCGGGTGCTGTTAAGAAAATCTGGGAGTATATCAAGCTCCACAATCTTCAGGTACCTATTTTCCTTCTATTTTTTTCATTTCTCTTGTTTTTCTATCTGTCTATGTCTTTCTAGTTATATATGTTATCATCGTAGGAAGAAAATGAAAGAGAATGTAATGTTTGCCCTCCTGGCTTCTCTGGAACGTGTGATTAGGGTTTTTCTTGACTCTGTTTTGATATCATGTTGGAATATTATTTTGTTGAATCTCTTTTTGACTGTTGGAAAATTGTGCTCGGATTCGAGCCAAAAGTGGGAAAAAAGTTCTACAAAGAAAAATATGCAGAAATACCTGACTAAAGTCTTTAAAAATGCTTGTATTTGAACGTCTGTGTAACTACTGTATTATGTGTGCATTGATACAAAAATCACATGTGCTTTTCATTCTTTTTTACCCTGAATGACCCATTCTACTCTCAATTCCCCGATCCAAAACTACTATAAAGGAGCCTTTTATCGTGTACGTGGGAGTTGGATTTTGTCATTCATGCTTCCACCCAACCATTGTTAATTGATAGCATAGCTTGAACTGGTGTTGAATTTATTTCTTGAATTTCCGATTTTCAGTTGTATATCTGCCTAGTATGCTAAAGCTTTACTTTTTGTTTTTTACTTTTTCCACCTTTCTGCGCTTCTTTTGAAATTAATAGTTTTGTTGTGGAACAGATCCATAATTTCTAAAGTAGAAATAACCTACTTGTTTGAGGGGGACCAAAAGAAAAAATAACAATCCTTACCCGATTAAGTTTTGTGAAATCAAAGTTCTACCCGGTGCTCTTTGACTAATTGCAAGTTCCTAATCAGCTACATCCCATTCTTTTTCTTCCTCTTACATCTTAACTAGCATCTAAACAAGATGGTTGATTCACATTTCTTTTATATTCAGCCTCTTTTCAATTATCTTATTATCTACTCATTTCCACGATCGGAAAGTTATGTCATCTAATTGCTGCTATAAAACTACACTGTATAATTAGTTTTGTTTTTATCATGTTCCAGATCTTGATTTAGCGAGGGACGAGCAGAGGAAAAAATCAGATAAAATGTTTAAATTGTTGGCTATGGACTTGAATATGGTTGATCTGGACAATATTATAAATGAAATAGAATTATATTAATCTCCTGCTTCTTTTTCACCCTTTATAATTTTATTATCTTAGGATGAATCGGTGTCCTTAAGAAATTGTCTTGAGCAGAACATTTTTTAAACTGGAATCAGGGCATTTCTGATAATAATCTGTAGTAGTTTGTTTGTACACTGATTAAGATGTGCATTGGCTTGTGCAATTTCTTATGTGCTGTGGTTGTCTGCTGCAGTTGATATTATCATCTCCATTTTCTTGAATCTTTATTGGATTATTAGACTTCAATCTGTTTACTTTTGTGCTTTATAGATCGTTGTTTTAGAGTATTTTAGGGTATAGAATGTTGTTGATTTGTTAGTGAGGCTCAAATTTATTGACTGGTGACTTCTGCTTGTGCGTGATTCTTATTTGAACTTTACCACCTGAGGCTTGCATATTGCTAAGGCACGCTTGCTAGTCATATTGGCCTAAGGAAAGTTCACATACACATATTATATTGATGTCGTTGCTATTAACTGTGTTGGTTGGACTACTGAAACAAGTTTGCCGATTTTTTTTGCCTGCAGAACCCCAATAACAAGAGAGAGATCTATTGTGACGACAAGCTGAAATCACTATTTGAAGGGAAGGACAAAGTGGGGTTTCTGGAAATTGGAAAGTTGCTGTCTAATCATTTTGTCAAGACCAAGTAACTACTGATCGCTGGTGTTGTGTGATTTCTGTGCAGTCCTGTATTAAGGCCTAAGGGAGTACTGAACATTTTTAACGCATTTTAGCGGCTACTTGTAAGTTCGTTCTGAAGCAAAAAACTGTCAGTGACAACTGAATGTTTCTAATTGGATATCTTTTGCCACTTATGTAGGATAATGTACTGGCTTTGCTTTTATTCAATTCTTCTTGTTTCTAGCACATAGCTCTGTTTGAAGGCATTGATGTGGTCAAGGGTGCGCACAGACACCTTTCTAACCCAGAGGTGTTTACGAAATCTCTTGTATGCATATGCAGGCTAATTATTTGATTAGCAATGATTATATCTTTGTGATGGTCTTTGGCATCTTTAAAATCTTTGGTTTGCTGGTTCTTGCGTTATTTCCTACTGTGTTTCTAAATAGGGTTTCGAAATCTTCATTCTCCACCTTAAGAGGAGGCCTGCAAGGAGATCGTAGTACCATTAAGAAGCCTTAGAAAGTTTAGAAACGGCGCTGTCTTGTTGAAGTAGGACTTGTTCACATTGTCTGAACAACTTCTATACCAAAGTTGAACCGACTTACTGATTGTCCAGCGAAAACAAATCACAGCACGACCATTGGGCTATACCAAAGGCTATTATCTATCATTGTTATTTTAAAGAAAATGACACTAAGGATGTGTATAGCCTTGAGGAAACAAATTGAAAATGCAAATGAAAGAATTATCCGGGAGAAACTGAAAAGCTGTGTGAAAAGAATTGTATGGGTAGGGCATCAAAGGTAGCTCAAGTGGCCAGGGGCCTTACGTTTTACCGGAGATATCCGAGTTCGAATACCCCCCTCCCCTCCCCTCCCCTCCCCTTGTAAACAAAAAAAGAAATGGAGTATGGGTATTTATCTATAAGATTTCTTATCTATATTTCTGAATTTTCAAAACTGACTTATCCCATATTTTTAAAATCATTTTTGGCCAGGACCATTGGGCTAGCCGTTAATTTTTCTTTTGAAAAAGGGTAAATTTCATGAAAGGTCCCCAATCCTTGCAAAATGTAACAATTTTATCTCAACCTTTTTTTTTCGAAGTCTAAGGTCCCCCACCCTTTTAAAAACTCTCACTAGAAAGTCCCTATTTACATAATCCATCCATTTCAACCCTCAAATATTGGTAAAATGACAATTTTGCCCTCCTCAGGTGTAAAATATATATATATATATATATACACACACACATATATATATAAAGACAAAAAAAGAGAAAAAATGGCCAAAAAATATTTTGCGAAAAAGAAAGAAAAATGTGATCTCTCCACACACAACTCCCATCTTTTCCAATCCCACTTTCTGCGCCTCCACCATGTTCACTACTAGTGCCGTCATCATTTTTGGCAGCAAGATTAAGGAAGAAGCCAACCATATTATACCCTTATAGCCATCAAATATTGATTTGATTTATATAAAAACAGAGAAATTCTTAATAAGGTGAGAACAATGAAAAAGAGAGTGTGTAGAAAAAGGTTTTGTCAACATGTAAGGGTTAAAATGGATGGGTAATGTGAATAGAAACCTTTGGTGACAGTTTTTGAAAAGTTGAAGACCCCAGACATTGAAAAAAGTATAAATACAATTGTTATATTTTGCAAAGTTCAGAGACCTTAAAGAAATTTACCCTTTTACTTCTGCCTTCAAATATTATTACAACTTAAAATCCACAAGTGATGACTATAGCGTATCTTTCATATACTACACTCAGTAATACCCAACTATCAAACCATTTGTCCCACAGCACCAGACATTCCATGAACAAAGTATACAATTGAATGAATGACTATATGCAAAAACTAATTACATTACATTTGCTAAATGCCTATATGCTGTGTACTTTTAGTTAACAAGATGGTGTATCCATTGCTCAACAATGCTCGGCGAGCCATACCACGGTCTTGTAGTATCATCTGAACCGACGGGAGAGTGGTACACCCCATCAAGACTGATGTTGAGCGCGCCCTCTAGATATGCAGAAATTTCTGGCACGACCCCGTCCCCCCACACATCGGCCTGCCCACAAACCTGAAACTTCTCTAAATGATTATACAAATCATACCATTGGATATGTCTGTGCTTTTCTTTGACACATAACAATCTGACAAAGGAATATCAACGTGAAATAGGGAGAGAACTTATTGGTGATTTAGCAATTTGAACACAAGAAAGACAACTAATTTTACCTGTTTGTACCCTTGACCAACAAAACGAGCGCGCAACGTGGCAGCTGCCGGTGTTGATGAAGTGGTACCGTTCACGACAGCAATGTCACCAACTGGTGGCTCAGTGTCAACCATAACTGCAAAGCCATCGTCATTATCATTTGAGCCAAATATTCGAGCCCCTTGTAGGTACCTGCCATTCTCAAAATCCATTCAGTTTCTCGGATAAAAAGTGCTTTATTTTATATTGCTATAGCTTACTGCTATGACGTGTGTAGCATCTTAATTTAATTTATCAGCGTATTATCTTGGCTATATCACACTATAGATTCGGGCAACGCTACTGGTTTTTGTGCTCAATCATTCAATTGCTTCAACCAGAGTTACTCAACTAGTGTGGAGGAGTTATTAGTTTCTCAAAGTTCTAAGAGATGAGTACCATCACCCCATAAACTTTGGAGAAATTACTAGTTTCAAGATCCAAACCTGCTGCAAATATGATTCAATTGAGGTTATGTTTCACGAGTATTAAATGGGTTAAAAGACTAAAATCACAGTGCACTCTCTTTAAACACTGCAACTTAAATATGGTGCAAACATTGTGTACAAGTTACAGTGTGCAGAAAGAACTCGTAACTAGTCTTCCAACACCAAAAACTTCATAACAATTACGGAACATTAAGTAACACTAATAAAAAGGGTAATCTTTCTATGCCTAAATTTAAGGTAATAGTAAAGGGTTTTGATTTCACCTCCCTGCTATGCAAACGTATCTTAGTTCGGGAGTATAAACAGCCTTTGCACAATGCCGGTCAACATAATCCAAGAGCCCTCTTGTTTGATCTATCACTCCAGCTACACCTTTTGGTGGAGGGCTGACGCAGAAAATATTGGATGGTTATAAAGTTTAAAAACAAAAAAATTAAAAAAAAAAAAATATTTCACAGACCAAAAAGTTCTCATGTTAACTAATTCAAACATCTTTTAGCCAATATAAAGGTAGTTTTTACCAAGTGATACATACAGATGCGGGGTTCCTAATGTCAATAACAAGGAAATATACGAAGGCTCAACTTCTTGCAAGTACACACGTGCCAGCCATCCTCCAGCTGAGTGGCCAACCAAAGATATGCTTGCACCTACAGCGGGAATGGCCTGGTTATAATGGGGGCAATTTACTTGGACTTTTGATGTAAGAAAAGCTTTTTAAGAGCAAAACATCTTAATTAGATTTAAGACGCTCTTCCCTAATTATATTAATCAAATGCTAAAGTATGACAATCATCTGCTTGATACAGCAATAAGAGCAGGCTTTTTCTCTTGAAATGGTACTACTAATGGCCCATCAGTTGAGAGGTAAGACAAAAACAATGAATGTCCTCTCAGTTAACCGAAAAAACAGCCTAGAACAAGATATAATTCAGTTAATCAACTAGTCCCGTAACACAATTGAGAGAAATAAACTAAAACTTTATTGACAATGTGGAGAATGCAACCGACATTAGATGGATCCATCACACGACTATACATTTACATGTATTTAGTTGTGTTTGGGCATTATTGCTCAACAAAGCACCATACATTCAAAGTTCAAGAAGAGTTATCCAAGATTTCAAAGAAAACCTTCATAACACTTGTAATTAGATTACGAAAAACCTTGAGCTAATTCTTTTGCTTCATTCAAAGCTTCATCGACCCGCTTAAGATACCTGACATAAAATGTAAATGAATGATACAAAAACTTGAAATTGGTTACTGAGGGAAGGACAAGCAGAAAGAGCTACAATCAATACCAATCAAGAACAGGCCGAGGGCGTAAAGTGCCTCGCCAATAATTTGGGTCCAGCAAGCCAGCAGCATTTCTCAGCCAATCAATTCTTGAAACCTTTGCAACCACACTTGGGACCCCATAGTCTTTTAGGATAAGGGACAACTTCTGATAATCATTTGTATTGTTTCCTAATCCCTGCAAAAACATTTCCATTATTTCGCTAAGAGAAAGCAAAGGTATAAGATTGGAGAGGCCCATATCCAAGAAAAGTGCTTTCGAAACTCAATTATGTCGAATTTAAACATGAAGGCGATTACTGCTAGGAATGCGGCCGCAAGGTAAAGATACATGAAACATTTGTAAGTATATGAGTCACATTCAAGAGATAAACAATCACCATCGCACACACATAGAAACAGAGGGAGAAAGTTACAGGAAGAATGACGGCAGGGCGGCAAGTAGAGAAGGAGGTGGAAGCAGGAGCAGGGGAGTCAGTCTCGGAGAGCGTAGAGCTACAGCGCCAAGACCTGGATTTCGTGAAATGTGTCGGTGGAAAGGTAAACAATAGAGGCGGAGGCAAGGCCAGAGCCATTTTCCGGCAGCAAACGCCCACAACCACTGATAGGAATGGCCGTTTGTGGTGGTTAGTGGTTCGTGGCGGAAGCACCTTCTGGCGTTCCTGCTGATCGTAATGGAAATTTCTTTTGCTGGAAATGAAGGCCTAATCTTCGGTTATTTCTTCATATTGGTATTCTAACTTTACCTTAGTACGTTAAATGCCACTGTCCCACATAAATATTTCTATATTCTTTTTACATGTCTCAAATTGTAGTTTATTTTGTTTATTTAATTTCCTATAATGTTCTAAATTTATCTAATTTCCTATAATGTTCTAATATTCTCTTATTTTTTGTGCATTGTAACCAAGAAAAAATGACAATTAAAGTAAAACAGTACAAATGAAAGTGCATATTAGGAAATCTATTCTTCAATTGCACTTATTCAATAATATTTAATTTTTTCTTAATTTATGTGAAAAATAAATGGGGATTATTTTTGCAGGACGAAAGGAGTACTTAAATTTAATTAATGTATATTCTGCTCTTCTGCAATGAGAACAAATGGTAAGATTTTTTTCCCCTTTGTTTCTCTTTTATTATTATTTTTTTTTTTGGTGGGGATGGAGAAAAAGACAGACGGATAACACATAGAAACAATAATGTATTCTATTTTTAATATACTTAGAGGAGAAATCTTCCTTATGTTGGTAATTACTCCCACACGGCACAGTTGCCTGAAAGTCGATCAAATATAGAAATCAAGGGTCCGTCAAATTATTATTGACTTCATATAATCATTAAACATAAAAAAAAAAAAATTGTTTTCTATCTTTTCTTTTCTTTTTTTTTTGTTTTTAAATTGTTTTCTATCTTTGACTATTCTATTAATTAATAATATTAATTAATAATTATGTAAAGTAATTAACTACACACATTATTATGGATTTATATTATTATTATTATTAATTTTGAAAACTGGATTTTTATTATTTTAGAGAATAAAGTTTCGTATGCCTTATCAAGAACTGAGAAAAGTAAGTTTGTAATAGTTTATTATTTTCGTCCGTAAAGCATATTATGCGTTGAAGTTACGCGTGACTTATGTAAATATGAATGGAATATATAATACAAAGTTGATATCAATATATGCTTTCATACAGATATATATCTTTTACTAAAGGTTCCCATTAGGCATCCTATAATTCCCAACATTTTGGTATTTCTCTCCAAGTCTCTCAATTTTTGTTAGTAGCTTTTGAAAAAATAGTAGCGTTATCTAGTTTGCCTCTAATAGCATATTGGTCGTTGGTTTTGCTTTGATCGGAAGAGTTGCCGAAAGATGGGAGAAAGGCGGGAGAATAAGGATTATAATGAGAATAAGGGGTTCTTTTCTGACGTTGCTGCATATGGTGCCGGAGCCGGACATTACCCTCCATCCCACTGGGCATATACACCGCCGCCACCTGGTTATCCTTCTCTAGGGCACGGGTATTCGCCTGCAGCTTATCCTCCTCCAGGGCATGGGTATTCGCCTGCAGGTTATCCTCCTCCTGCTCCATACCCTCCACCCGTGTATCCTCCACCAAGTGGATACCCTCCTTCGGGTTATCCCCATCCATCCCATTCTGGTAAGTCAATTTAGGAATTTCTACGCTTGATTTATTATGGATATCAACTCAGAAAAGGTATGTACAGTACAGGGGTCAAAAATGAAATGATCCTTCTAAGAAATTAGACTTTTAGTTTATGATAATTGTCAATTCTTGTGATAACTATTAGGTTCTCACTTGGGAGGGCTATTGGCTGGGGCTGCTGCGGCAGCTGCCTATGGAGGTCACCATATGGGGCACGGCGGCTACCACCCCCACGGGGGCTATTTTGGCCATCACCATGGGAGGTATAAGCATGGGAAGTTCAAGCATGGAAAATTTGGAAAGCGTTGGAAGCATCAACATGGCATGTTTGGTGGGAAGTTTAAGAAGTTCAAGAAATGGAAATAAATTGCATGCCCATACCTTCCTTTTAATCAACTTTTCACCAAAAATTTTCATTTCTTGTTTCATAAGTTTAGGCCCTTTGGATGGTTTCCACTATCCCTTCATATATCATACATGCTATTGTATTGAGTACTAAGAATACAAATAATTTTTATACTACATAGTAAATATGTAGGTTCAATGTGTTTGGCAACCAATTTAAACTAGTTTAAATTGGTTCTGGTTTAAATTCTTGCCAAACACACTTTTTTAATTCGTCTATATACAAAAATAATGGGTTAATTTCCCTTAACCAGTAATCAAATTACGAAAAATGCTATTTGTAGAGAAGCATTCATAAATGCTATTTGTAAAGGTTTTCCTACAAAAAATGTTGGCACTCCAAGATTACCGAATTAGCCAATCAAGAATTTATATGTAAATCTAATGACCCCAATTTGTTATTTAATTTCAACTTTAAAATCCACATGTGAATTCTTAATCAGCTGTAAGTGTTCGGTACTCCTGATGTACTTTTTTTTCCAAAAAGTAATATTATATTGCATTATATACTAATGTCAAGCACCGTTTCACATGGCATCATATAATAGTTAGTTAAATCAAATGGTTCACATCTTCATCTATCATTTAGTATCACTTATATTGCCACGTAAACTAGTGCGCTACCAATAGTGCTCTAAGCATTATTCTTTTCAATATTACTAATGTTTACATGTACTTGCCAGCTCAGTAAATTATCCATGTGTCACATTCATGATTTCAAGGCAGAAAAGCAAGCAAAAATTAACAGGTCACTATACATACAATATGTACAAAATTTATATATACACCCATGAATTTACACACACCCCTAGAAGTTGTTCTTTCAAAGAAGATGAGAGAAGGGACATTTAAGTAAATACATTATACACGGAGGTGAGTACAAATTTTATAGATAAAAGCATCTCCAATGCAAAGTGGTAGTCATGGGGTAATGTGACAATTGACAAAAGAGATGCTCACCATGTTTAGGTCGCATTAAATTACCTGATTATTACCAGCAACGGAAACGTTCAATGAACACAGATATGTAAGAATGACTGTAAAATTACAATCAAAATTTCCATTCAATGTTCTCTTCTCCATCACAATACAGGCCGCTAGACATGAGCAGCCGCAGCGAAAGAGAGGAGATGTGCAACTTGAAGCAAGGAGGTCGCATACAAGGACTTCCAGAAACAGCAAGGTGGGACAGAAAAGGCATTAGATCTACTTGAAAGATGTACAAATGAAGAAAGAGCACATATGGCATAAAGGTCACCTGGTAATCTAAGTACCAGCAAGCAGTTAAACTTAACCTGCAACAGAAGAGTTTTATGTCTTCTACCAGAATTCTAATCAACTACTTTCAAACTTCAAGGGGTGCAAAAAGACCTTGCCATTTAATTTAAGTTATAATTCGTAAATCTATATAGCGACCCTGAGTCCGTAAAGGAAATACAGTTAACTATGATATCTTATTATCCAGAACCAGAAGTGCAGCAGTAAGCTATGTTGCCATGAAAACATATTAGAAAATGACCTAGAACTTTCAATACAACATAATCAGACATTGAAGATTCGGTATCTTGTGGAATCTTAAAGAAATTGAACTATTTCAATTTCATATTAGGCTTCCCCAAACTATTAACTCTTTCATGCAAGATTCAGTAAAAAATTGATAGCAAGTATGGAGATGTTCATGTGTTGAGATGTAAATGCAAGCAATAAACAAACAGGTCTTCATAACAAGAAGCCAGCAACATGAAAAAAGCCTCATTCTGAACAAACTTGGAGATCAAAATTTTTAGAATTTTAGCATTCATCAATGTTGCCTTGGAAAAGGACAGCAGTTAAAGTTCTTTTTTCTAAAGAAAAACATAACAGTAGATAAACAAGAACCATATTTCTAATTCTTCTTTTCACCAGCCTCTAGTTTTGGCTTTTTAGCGGTAGCCTGAGAATACAAAAAGGTGCCAAGGACTGCGATTGCTGATCCAAGTGCATTCAATGGCCTAACTGGATTCCTGAAGACCAAAACAGTAGCAACAATTACAACCACTCTCTTCATAGTGTTCCCAACTGAGAATGTGAGTGGGCTAATGTCATCAAGTGCTTGGTAGGACGATTGATTATATAGATGATAAAATAATCCAGATACTATCACCCATAGGTAAAATTTAGATGGTTCAATAGCTGCCAAAGCTTTATGATACCCAGCAACCCATTGAGACCCTTCCACAAAAACAGCCACCGGAAACAAATAGAGTAACGAGAGAATACTAATCCAACCATACAAATTCAGTCCATCAACTTCCTTGAAGTTCTGCAGACTCTTTTTCGAGTAAATGTTTCGAAGTACAAATCCAACATTGCTTATCATAGCACCCCACAAACCTCCAAAATTGAAGGAAACCTCAGTTACAGCAGCCAATGAGCAACCAAAAACAATTGGGAGAATTGAAAGCCAAACTGCTAATGGATATGAATCACCAAGAAATGAAGAGAACACTACTGAGAAAACAGGCTCTGCAGACTTAATTACATGAGTGAAGGAAACCGCCACTTTCGAGAATGAAACACATGCTGAAATGTGGCCTATAGTGTGGAAGAGTGCAGGTCCAAGAAGTGCTATAATAAATGACTTATTGATTTTTGGGCAAGGCTGAAGCTTCAGAGTCCAGAGAATAAACATCCAAACAGATCCAACAAACAATTGAAATGATGCCAGAAGCCATGGAAATGGGAAAACATTCAATACCTTCTTATTGTAAATGTTGAAAACAATGTTCTGAAAATACCATAGACCGAAAACAAGAGCTAGTTTCAGGGTCTTGTTTCGCTTGGACACTTCAATTTCCCCATCTGGACTGGATCCTTGAGAGGCATCCGAGGCAGCTCTGGATGAAAATCTTGAAGAAATCCCAAAAGGGGATGTCAATACTTTTCCAAAATCCGATCTTGATTTGGAGATCTGGCACAATGGTTCTTGAGAATGCCTAACCAAGAATCCATGATTAATAATATTTGAGGTAGCATTTCTTAATGGATGATAGGGAAACTGCAGATTCGTGTGTCTGTTCACAAGATTTGGATCCAAAAGTGAACCCTTTATGGGATGTTTATGGCAGGTTTTGGAGAAAGTGACATTTGAGGAAGGAAGAAGATTCAAAGATAACATTTTTAGATGAAAGAAGTCGAAGACTCCTTACAGGGATTGCCACACAGAGAAAACCCAGAAATTTGATGGGCAAAGGAGTTGGCTCCCCTATATCAATCAGTAGTAGGCTTAAGAGCATCTCTAATGGGATTAGAGGGTGCATTGTGGCTGTGACGTGGAAGAGAGTGATAGAGATAAGATGATTATTTTAATTAAATAGGAATGAAAAAAGGTGAAGAGAAAAATTGCAGGAAAAATAAAAAAGAGGAGAGTCATTGAGATAAATTCAAAAATAATGATAAAATAACAATAGATTGGATGAAGGAGATGGTCTATTTGTGGACTTTACACGGGACTCGATGGAGAAAAAATGAGGAAAAATGATGTAAATGAGAGGAAAGTGATTAAAAGAAAATGAAAATAGATAAAATTACAGGACTTACGATTTTATTTTGTGTCTTTCTCTTTCTACAAATGGACTAGGTCTATTTTTTTAGCATTAGAGATGCTCTAAGGTTCCAGCTCATTTTTCGATTTCAATTTACTTTTTCCCAATCTTTTTGTCTCGAGTTGGTAGTAGTACATA
>CAVNYN010284847.1:0-22666 GCA_963692815.1 Nyctanthes arbor-tristis | reverse complement strand
CTCCCCTTTTGCTGTCGTTTCCGACAGCGCTCGTCCGATCTAAAGGGGGAGCCCCCCCTTTCTGCCATTTCCCAGTGCACCTCCCCCCTTTTTGCTGCTGTTTCCGGCAGCGCTCGCTACCAAAAATGGCAACAAAAGGAGGGGGAGTCTCCCCCGTGCCTGCTGCCATTTCCGGTAGCCCTTTGGTGTTGTCGAAAATGGCAGAAAGGGGGTCCTCCCCATTTCTTTTCCTTTTTTGTATTAAAATATTAATTTTTTGTATGTTACCGAAAATGCCCCTACCTTAACGGTCAAATTTGACGATTTCCGTTACTAGAAACAAAATAGGGGATTTCTTTAAAAGTTGGGACTTACAGAAGGAAAAACAAAAGTTACAGACGTAATCTGTAAAAAAGTGAAAAGTTGGAGAGGCCTGGTGTAAAAAAATCCTTTTTTTTTTTTAATTTAACCATATTCATATTATTTAATTTAATGTAACCTAAGCCACATAATCCACCATTTTTCCCCTTTTTCCTTCATGAATTATAGCACGTGTAAGAAATAAATTTGAATAATAAATAATTATTGAAATTTTATTAAAAGAAGATCGAAGTAAATTATCAACAAATTCTTTGGACGAAATAATTTAGAATTAATCTACTTATACACATAAATGCATACATGCGTTTAAAGAAAATGTGGGAAATTACCGTTTCATTCCATGTTGTACACTAAAAGAAAGATAAAATATATAAACAAAATTATAATTTTACTCCTTATATGTAAAGCCTATTTGTACACCGTGTAGCCCTGCTCAGTAATTTATTACACCATAAAAGAAATCTCATGACGATTCCACTTTTAATTTCTAAATAGCTGATCCATTGTCTCTCAAATAACAAATCATTTCAGTACGTTTCAATTATTTTATAGAAGAAAATCAAGCATACTTCAATAATTAAATGTAATTTAAGAAGTTAAAAAATGAAAAGCAACAGAGGAATTTTGCTTCAACCCTCACTTCATTAAACCACACCAGTCAATTCTTATTTTACAAATTCAAAATTCTAAAAAGGAAAAACCAGATGTGACCAACCCAAAATGAATAAGTTACAATCAGAGACCCCCACAACATAGTAATGCAATCAACATCTCAAACAAACTTGCTACCCCAATATGCCAGCATCACACTTGGTGCACAAACAATTATTGGATCTCAAGTTCAAAAGGCCTCCAAAAATCCCCGGAAAGTTACAGTGTATGCTTAATCCTAGGTGCCTCGTTGTCATTGCAGACACGAGCTCGAAATGATCCTACAGAAACCATAGAGACAGCCAAAACAAAGTGTTCTTCAAAGTATATTAGCATTCTACATATTAGGAGCAGAGCACTTTATAACAAAGAGGTTCTTTCAGGTCTCAGCATTAGTTCTCAGAATGTAATTCCATAAACTTCAAAGATTCGATAAAAGATAATCTGTCCAGCATGCAAAGTTCCAAAAGAATAATTCAAAGATTTCAACAATTTGTAAATTGATACACTATGTAATATAGAAGGAATAACTGTCATCTTAGGTAAGGATACTTTAGCCTTTTCAACTGGCCAACTTTATAATCACAATTTTTTACTTCTTTAAATCATCGTCTAGTAGTATGAGTAAATTGTTGATCTATAGAACAAAATATCCAGCGCATAAGAGCATCTCTGATGCATGATGTTAATTGGGGAAAATGTGACAGAGAGAGAGAAAATCATTATTTTAATTGAAGAGATAGAAAGAAAAGAAAGGAGAAAGAAAATGTAAAAAAGACGAGTGAAATAATTTGAAAAATAATGATAAAATAATAATGGTAGACGTGAAGTTGGATGCATGATTCTTGAAGGGACACGGGAATAAGTGGGTCAAAACATAGGAAAGCAATATAAGACAAGAAAAAGTAGAACCCACCTTTTTTTCCGTGTCTCTACCTCTCCCCACGCAGGATGGGAACGAAAGGAGTGCATTGGAGATGCTCATACACCTGAATACAAGGTGTATTTTGTAAATTTCCCTTCTCACACTCACTCAAACTTCTAGAATTTAATCCTCTCAGTGCAAGTTTCAAGTACCATTACTGTTTCTAAAAGGTAAACCGGAAACTCTCAAATGAACAAGTACATTGGCTGGCTTCAGGCCCTCTTAGTGAAACCTTTATTTCAACATTCCCAGTGAGTAACACTTTACTATGCCTAAATCTTCAAGCTACAGCATCCAATGCACATTGCAGCGTATCTTTTCTAAGAACAAGCTAACTACAGTATAAAGCAAAAGGCATTCAGTTCATAATTTTGCAAGAATCCAAGGGAAATGAGACATAACAAATTCAATGGGGTCAGGATAAGTATTAAGATAAAGGGATAGCATAACTTGGGAATCTAGTGGATCCTGGAAACCCTAAGATATCGGAGTAGCTAGCCAACACAAAATAATCTCACATCCAACAGAAGGAAACTGCTAAACCAAGTGAACAAATATACGCAACTTACCAAAAACAAATCTGCATTCACAAGGAGCTCCTCAATTCCAGTCTTCAGGCCCACTTGTAATATAGAGTTATTGGAAGCAATGGGAGATTTGAATCAAAGATAGGGTGAAACAAAACAAAAGAAAACCGGAAAAATGACAAGCCCCTTAAGAACGATTTCTTTTAAGAGAAAAGATATCAAATCAGGCAACAGAAGGCTAAGATTTACACAGAAAGTGAAGTGTATTTGATCAATCCCAAGCATAGGTCAATGGCTCTATTGTTAATTTTTAAAAGAAACACACTATTTCGCGGCTCTATCATTATTCACGTTCACCTTTCAGTTATTCTTCGCCTAAGACAAAATCACTTCCATTGGCAAAGCCAGGCCTCTTAAATTGGTATTTCTAAAGGTATTAAGATGATGAAGGCATTGTCTAAAAAAATCCATGCATGCATCTCTAGGCAAATCTCAGTCAAAGCCTTGATGCTTGTTATGGCACTGCCATTTGTCCAGGCTATGCATAAAACTAATGACATGCACATCTTCAAGGCCTAAGCCTTTTGGCACTATCTGTTCGCTTGCTTTTTTTCCCAATCTGACCAGCATTAATGTATATCAATAGCATATTCCAGGTCTTCTCGGCTGCATTAAACACTGTCCGCTAGAAACAAGGGGAGTGTGCTTAGACTAACACCTAGTCATATACGTAAAGGCATACATATTTGGTTTATCAAAATCAATGCTTACTTTCTATTACCACTCCCATGTAAATTTGAAGGTTCAGAAGTTCTCAACCTTAGCTCCTGAGTAATAGAAGCAGTAACCCATTATACGTCTAACAAAGTAATAGAAGCAAACCTGATCTCTAAATTAACCTGTGCGCTTACAATCTGGCAGACACTTAGAAGTGGCATGTAAACCATTGAATAATTAAGTTCACAAGTCTGCCAGTGACAACCTAATGAGTTCTCATGTTTGGTAAAACATCAATTGTCACAGGTAGGTCAACAACATGATGAGGGTTGTTGGATAACTGAATGAACAGAAATTAACAATCTAATATTCTATCAAACAAACATGGTGCACCAAACGTATATCCTTACCCAAAAAGGAATTGCGAGATCGGAAGAGCGTTCTGCTTAACTTTGAGCTCTCTTTTGCTTCCCAAAAAGACAGGTCGAGTTGAAAACATCTATTATACAGAAATTTCAACCACAGAAAAAGTAACTTCAAAAAATGAACTCAAAAATATAAATAACCACAATAGCATTTGCGATTGAGCCTTGATCTATTAACATGAAATTAAAAATTTTATCTGAGAAGTATCCTTCAAAATTTGAACCACGTCAATTATGAATTCAGATCCTACACTAATCAACTACGTGAATTCCAAAGACAACTGAACTGAGCGACATCCTAGAGAAGTCTCTAACAATTTTTGGGATCTATAAAGATCTTACTTTGAATGGTTCAAATAGTGGAGAACCCTGCGGTCGGTCATTTGGGTCAATTTGTTTCACCTATACTAGAGGTGAATAATCCCATAATGCCTGATCTCATATCCATTCCTCCAATTCGAGCCTTATGGCTCACTAATTCAGAAACCAAGGCATACTCTTATGTTGCACCGCGCTCAAAATAATTTGCCAGGATCCTTGAGCCATAAATACTGAAAACACATGACCTTCTATAGTTTTGTTTCGTCAAACTTTCCATTCTCCAATGCTGCTATGTTCAACCAAGAACATCCAAGAGCCAATTCTAAAGGCTTCATATAAGTCATAAAATCCTTTTTATTTAAAAAAAAAATCAACCTTCAATTTGCACCTTCCTAAGATCTTTGTCGCGTAATAAAACACTCTTCTTGTCAAACAATATGTCAAACCACCTAAACATAGTGACCTTCCCATGAAAAGTTCACACTAGCAGTGGAGAACATCTTTTACCAATTACGTTATATTACCAAAAGGTAAGATAAAGAATTTTTTAAATGATTATTCTAGAAGAGGAGCCAATATATCTTAACGCTTCATCTACTCCAGCTCTCAAGTTCCATTAAATTCCTAAGCAGTCATAACAAGAGTTCATTTATAACTAAAGGCTTGTTCTTCGAAGCTTTTACTTTCTGAGAAGAGCTTTTTTAAGAGGTTGCGGTTGACAACTAGAGAGAGATTATAGGGAAGCACTGAAATAACTGCTTATAAATAATGGGGCAGGTATCGAAAACTCACAAGATTTTAGTTGATTAAAAATTTAAAAGAACAAAACATAAGATTTAAGAAAAATAATATGACTCATGCTTTTCATTTGCAGCCACCATTTATAGGCTACTTGTCATTTTCTCACGCTTATTTAGGCTTCATTACTGTGGAGCAATTTGAAAGTTTGAAACTTGAACCCAAATTAAATACTATTGGAGCATTAAGTAAATGCCTGGACAGCTGGAAGCAAGATCGGAAGAGCACACGTTATCCAACTCTTTTTTTCTCATTCTATTTCAAATTTGAATTTAGTCAAACAAATCACATTCACATATCTTATGGGACCCACTATACTGCACAAATCTCCACCATTCAACTCCACTCATTCTCTCTCTTATTTCAACAAAAAATAAGAAAAAAATTAATTTGCTAATAGGCGCTTTATATCATCACTCTTTAATGGAAGAGAAAAGTAGTTGACATGGCATCCATAACACACTAACACTATACAATTTTGCACTAGGGAAAGAAAAGGTGTTACACAGTAAGCCATTTTCTTTTCTTTTCTTTTTTTTTCGTTTTTAAACGATCTAAATTTGAATCTTCTACTTATGCAACTAATCTTTCTTTGAAATTGTAAGGATATCTAATCAGCCAAATCCATTCTCATGATACTAATATATTATCTTATAGGAAACACAATAGGCATAAATTTTAACTTCTAGCCACAAGCAGCATAAATGCCTGTAACCTGCCAACCAGCATGTCACGACGCTCTTCCGATCTCGCTTATAATCCTCTCCCCACAACCTCATTTTCATGGTTTATTATGTTTCCAGAAGATTTCATAAAAAAGATTGTCCTAGACATTCTCTACAGATAAGCTAATTGACATTCTCGTCTGTGCCTTCCTATAGTTCTAACACGTATAGCGAACCAACATTAAAATACGTAAACAAAATTTTGACCATATCAAGATGCCAATAAAACCACCAATAGATCTTTGGATATTCAAGATCATTGTTTTCCAGAATTCCCAAGAACCCAATCGACGGCAAAGTATCAGTAGAACTGTAGATGAGGGAGGTTAAACAAAAACTAACACAAGGATACAGCTGCTTTGTATCTTTCAATGGGCCTTGCAATGAACAGAATGATATCAGTTCATAAAGCTAATACTGAGTGGGACTATGGATTTATTCCTTATTTCTGTTTCTGGTTGATATATTTGCAAATGAAGCATGGTTAAATATTTTATTTCCACTTGTTTGACATTCAATTCACTTTCCTCTACACTTACTATAATGAAAACCCACGCGTGCATGAAAAGACAAACCAAATTAGTAAAGCGCCATATTCAAGACATAAAGCCCAGATATTCGACAAAACTATGTAATTCACGACTATTTGTCTTCCAGTGTTTTTTGAATTCTCACTCAAGGTGTATAACAAAAGCTACATGTTTGATGATCAATCTCCAATTGCTACAGCAATTCAAGGCCTATCCACCACAGCACCTACTGAGTTAATATGTGGTCTCCATTACAAACATCCAATTACCGCTAATGAACATGTTTCACTACATGCAAGTAAAGCATTCTTTTAACATGAGCAGCATTTTTAGCCCAAATTACTTCAGCGTTTGAAGTCCAACCCTTGTCGACCCAGACTACCTACGAATTTAAACAAAAAAACTCAACTAAAATGCAGATTAACTTTCAAAAAAGTTTATTTTCATAGATTAGTAAATTCAAGTCTCCATCTAGACTCAGCAAAACCATGACAGATTTCAGCACAGAGAATAGCTTAAAGCTTGTTCTTGGGAGATTTTAGATCGGAACTATAAATTTATCAAATCAATACCAACCACATATTCTTTACAAGAAACAAATTTTCACACTTTCCAACAATTTTTTGTTACATTCCCACCATACATTCTTATATAACTCTAACCCGCCTTTATATAAAGCTCCTAAGAACAAGCTCTTAATATAACACATGCAAGCAAACAGCAGTTACCAAATAATGGCATTTAATCCGGCAGATAACAAAGGCGAGAATTATTAGCAAAATCATGGAAGCAAAATGTTTAATAAGTTGAGTAATATTGAAAGGACAAAATTAAACGCCCGTTCACAAACTATTTCCATTTAAAAGTACAAATGGTTTTTATGGAAATGAATGATGGAGAGCAATATATGTGGGTCCCAAGAAATATGTGGATTTAATTGTTTTGACCATATTCTGTTTTTAAATAAAAATGGTTTGTGAACAGGTGCTAACAATATTAAAGACCAAAAATTGCAAAAAGATGAATAGCAGCAAACAGACCACAAGGGGAACTACAAAACGAAATCAAAATTGGGTTAAAAAAATGCCTCAACAAAAACTACAGTTAATTATCAGCTATAGAATACTCTGATAGCAGGCTCAAAATCACCATATTGCAGTTCTATAATAATTTTCCTGGCTCCAATATTGCATCTTATTGGCAAGACATTTTTGGTTCTTCCCATTCAAAACTCACAGCACACATTTGTCTTCCTAACTGGACCCAAACCTGGGGTTACGAAGGTTGTATAAGGTTGATACTTAATAACCAACAAAAACTTAGTCACTGTTTAAGTCTGATTCTTATTTAATTATTTATTTATGTAACAGTCAGAGTCCCAGTATGTTTCGTCATCTCCATGACCTCTTCAACCATCAAAGTTAGAAGTTACGTCGTCCCAGAAAAAAGAAAGCTCCTTAGTAAAGAAAGGCATGTTATTAATCTTCAACTGAAAAAAGAGCATCTTTGTCAGTGTATAAAAGAAGCCCCTTACAAGGTCTTTATTTTTTGCATGACTAACCGAATGATGATAAATTAAACTTGTCAACATGGTGGCCAACTCCACCACACAATCAACAAGAAGCAAATCTGAAACATCAATACTTGAATCATTGACCAGACAGCCATTTTATTATTTTTTTTGAGCAAGTCAACCCCACCCCACAAAAAGAAGAATGATGAAAACAGCCCATATTGTTCAATTTCTTATTCCAGGTAACTGGATTATTCTTACCAAAATTACATTATAGTTTTCCTAACTTCAAAATTAAATTTAGCGATAAAGATGAAAAGCTTAAATAGATCAGAGAACCTCAAAAAACACAGCAGCATTAGCAATTCGCATAGTAGATCTAGGGCAATCTAGAGCCTAGGTTATATCCAGCAATTCAACAATCTGGGGGGGGGGGGGGAGTAATAACGCTGAATAAAAAATGAACACTTAAAAACTCATACAGAGACATTTTCCATGATATAACTAGAAACCCAATATCTAGAAGTGCAGTACAGTTTGAAACTGTCTGATACGAAATATAATGACAAGAACAAAATAAACTTAACTGAAACAGTAATTTCACTTCCCAAAAATATCTTCAATATCAGAGCAGCAACCTGAAACAACAAAACTAGCATAAACAATACCGAAATTAGACAAGACACTTAAAAATGAAAATCTCTTCAATGAAAATCACCTAATTCACTAATATAGAAGTGAAAACACAGCTCTATTTCCAACCAAAAAAGAACAGCATATTCTGGGATTCAGTGCTTGCTCCCACGACTATCGTAGCCAACATTTCTTGTCTTCCCCACCTCAAGTGCTCCACGCCCGCTGGAAGTTCTACACAGGGATAATAGAAGTTATTAGTTTGACATGAAATTTACAGTAAAATACAAATATCTTGTTACTACTTACTTCTGTTTCTTTCTACTTTGCTGTTTAATACTTATAACCATCTGCATGGTTGTTTTCTGGTGTTCCACTGTTTGTGTATGCATTTCCAGGCCTTCCACTGTTTCACAATCGATCCTGCATATGCGGCACCAGCCCATGCTCATGGGCTTCCTCTTCCTTGATTTATCAAAAGAATCCACCTCACCCTGAGAAGTTATATAACACAAACAAATAATCCATCAGCCAAAGAAAGAGCATCTACAAATCAAAATAAGTCAAAACTGGCCAACAACCCACATGAATCAATACTTACAGCAAAAGGTTCACCATTAGGAAATCCCGGAAGCAAATAATTGCTGCGAAAACCTGGCTCCCCGGGATGTGGACCCAAAAATTCACCCCTCCTAAATTGGCCTGGCATGATATCTTGCCCAAACATGTCATCCCTCATATGGCTGCGGGGTGGACCAGAAGCCATATGCTCACCAAATCTCAAATTCCCTGGACCGTCCATATCGCCTCTCCAAAGGTGAGGAAACCTACCATCACGCCTGACTGGATCTGAAGGTAGATTAAAAGACCTGGATCCCTCACCAAATCTGCGTGCTTCCATGCCATCAACATCATTGAGACCCAAGTGGCCACGAGGATAAGTGGACACATTTCCAAATCCATGTGAAGAAATGCCGTGATATTCTCTATTTGGACTTCGATGAGGAAAATGCTTAATATTATCAAGACCAAATTCAGGACCAGGTCCAAACATATCAGGATGTCCACCACCAGGGTCTACCCTCCCTTTACTATTGCCATTATAAGCACTAGGAAAATCTCTTTCTCCAACAATACTCGACAGCGATGCAGGTGCTGAAGGATGAGGTAAAAATCTTGAAGGTGGAGCACCACCAGGAGGTTGCATGTCAAAAGCCGTTGCTGCAGTATTCACATTCAAACCCATTTGAACGACAAAGAATATGTTCGACGTAAAAATCAAATTAGAAAGCATCTCATAGTTCAACAAAGACAGCCATGAATTGATTTGAGATCTTCAAACTCACCTGGGTCACGAGGCTGACCTGTCTCCATCTGAAAGGAATTGGTATAGTCCCCAGCAATGCCCTTAAATTTTTCATCATGCAACCCAAATTTGGCTTCGGGTCCTGCTCCCATATTCATTCTTGACAGAATGGGTTCACCACCATGTCCGCGCCCTGGTGGACCCCTTTCATGTTCATTTGACATAACTGGACGGTGGGGACCAAAGTGACCTTCAGGGCCTAGAGGAGGAGCTCTTCCCATTATTCCGCGTGGATCAACAGAACCAGGAGCCAGCAAAGCTGGGAGTGGCCCTTGAGGAGCAGATGTTGTTCGAAGCTTCCAGGTCGAGGACCAAATTGACCATGTCCCCTTCCAAAATAAGCATTTGAGCTCAGGTCAGGCATCTTACTGAGGGGCACATTATAAGGTTGTTTCAGAAGTGATGACTGTGGATCAATTTGATTAATTGGTTGATTAGGATGTGGAAATCCAGGTCCTTGAGGCTTTAACATCGGCTGAGGGTGCCCTTGAACTGGCGGTCGAGGTGGATGTCCACCTGTATGAGAGTTAATGCCACGATCAGCAGAAGATTGTCCTGCATCCGTTGCTTTCTGTGACTCCGACTCCCGATGCTCATGAGATTCCATCTGTTGCAATAAATCATGACCACCCAAAGAATATACCTCAACTTTTTGTGCATTGTCAGTGGTATACTTATCTTCAGCAGCTGTAGTTTCAACAGGTTTACCATCAGATGAGTTCAATGAACTCCTAACACTACCATCTGAAGCATCGATCATGAGATCTGCATCCTTGAGAACTGTTCTGCTTTGTCCAGACTCGTCAACTATCTCCACAATATTCTTTTCTTCATTATTTGTGATTATTTCAGACTTTACAGATTTCACATCATCTGCATCAGATCCTAGGACCTTAGAATCTTTTTGAATACTGTTCTCATCAGCTGACCCAGCTTCTTGCACAGTTTCATGAATCTTTGATGAATGCTCATCTTGGCCCACAGATCTAGCAAAACCTTGATTTGGAGATGGCTGGTTTAAATTGGGCGGTCTAAGCTGGGCAGCACCATAACCAGTTGATGCTTGTGGAAATGATTGTGGCTGTATCACATGACTTACCATCATAGGCCTTCCACCATAATTCTGGAACTGCTGGGGTTGTGAGCTTTGGGGCACTGCAATATTTTGCTGCGGCAATCGTACGTGAGGTTGGAGAGGTTGCTGCTGCTGCATAAAGTTACCTTGCTGATGCAACTGACTCTGAACTGGGCCCAAAATTGGCTGTGGGGGCGTAGTCTGACGAACCGGTTGCATGACAGGCATATGTTGAATTTGATGAGTTGGCTGTTGAGCTTGAGGTTGGAAGTGCTGCTGTTGTGCCAAGGGGATGCCAGACACCTGACTTTGCGGTGGCAACACTGTTGATGCTTGTTGCTGGGGTAGCGGTCCATGAGCATGAGGTGGACGCATAAATGGTGTCTGCTGCGAGAGCTGACCATGAATTTGAACTGGTGGTAGGGAGCCATTAGCGGAATATGGCTGCATGGGATGTTGCTGCAAGGCCACTGCCTGCATTTGCTGGGAAGGATGTGGTTGTGGGTAGGAGTGATGACCTGTAACTGCGGGAGCTGCTGGATGTAGGCCCTGGAGCTGGGCCGTAGGAGTGGTAGGCTGGTTGAGCATAGGAGGACGCAGCTGAGGATGAGACTGTGAAGGCTGTTGTGTTTGAGGTTGAGTTTGCAAATGAGGCTGCAACTGGGGTTGTGGATGCACTTGAGGTTGATGCTGAACTTGAGATGTCAGGGAATAATACATCTGTGAATTTGGTTGCAGATATTGAGGCATCTGCTGTTGTTGCACAGGCGGTCGCATGGATACCTGCTGAGCCTGGGCATAAGGCGGAGGCTGAGGAGCTGATTGACCAGGAGGGGGTGGTAAAGACTGTGCTGTAACCTGAGCCTGGGACTGCATTGCAGGTTGAAGCTGCTGTGTTGTGTTGACTTGATGACCTGGAGCTGGAGCTCGCACAGGCGCATGCATTTGTGCTTGCCCCTGAGATGGAACTTGTGATTGAGACTGGATTGGAGGTTGCACCGGGGGCTGGGGCTGATGTTGAGGTTGGGGTTGGGGTTGCTGAGTTTGAGGATGCAGCTGGGGTTGCACCTGTGATGGAGCCTGGACAGGGGGTTGTGGCTGCAGCTGTGTTTGCGGCTGCTGTGGTAGAGAATAAGCCTGAGGTTGGTGCTGTCCCTGCATATGCAGTGAATTCTGTGGATATTGTTGCAATGGCTGCTGTTGAAGGGAATAGTACTGATTATAAGGCTGTTGGTGAGGATCATATCCGGCATACTGCTGATAGTATTGCTGATACTGTTGCTGATACCACTGCTCTGGAGTTGGTATAGCAGTGGTAGCACTTGGAGGCTGGAAGTTGGGATTTACTTGCAGGTTGGGATCTTGTCCAGGGAGCATAGGAGCAGCAGTAATTTGTGGATTCTGAGCCTGAGAAGTTGGAGCCCCAGCTTGTGCAGCAGTCTGGTTAGAGTCTGCACCGGTCGTTGCAGAGGCTGAACCCAAGCCAGCAGCACCCTGGACACCCTCTGCCGTCTGCTGCGTTTGATATACACCCTGGGATATAAATAAATCTGAGAACAAAGTTCTAGAAATAATATTCCTGCTAAGATTTTATTCTTTAACAATAGGCCTAATAGCGCTTACAGGACAACTTTGGGCGTGATCATGTACTTGACGATGCACAATTTGGACTCCACATCTGTTGCATATGACAGGTGAATTCCCAAAGGTACATCCAGAACAGTGGGAGGTGCACTCTGATAGAGGACCCTCCCATGTACATCCACTTCGAAAAAAGAGACAATGCACTTTAACATTGCCAATTTTGTCCACCAGTGCTTTGTCCGATTCAATTAGTGGCTGTCAACATTATTAACAAGTCAAAGTTAAAATCACAAGATGGCAAACCATAATTGTCCCATAAGTATGGTTAGTTGTAACCTTAGAATCTGACTCTGTCACCAAGTACCCATCATAAGGGCAAGCTCGGCTGCCATTAGCAACATGCGCCAAACATGGTTTGCAGTATAGATGAGTACACTGAGACTGAAGTGCTTCATTTGGATAAACAAGAGTGCGACAAACGGGACAAAAAAACTCCCCAGGGTAAGTATGAATGTCAATTATGCACTCAATATCAAAACCCATCCTTTCTCAAACATATACTTCAATGCCAACATGCATCAATGTGCCAAGCCAAACGTTATGGGTATCTGCTGAAAACAGTCAAGATGAACTATCAAGCTAAAAATAATAATTAATATGGGAAAACAAGCATGGCACTCTTTTGAACAGAACATATTAATACAGTTCGCCAAATGTGATTGAGATTGGTTAAAAGAAGGATAAACATGAGTGATGGAACTAGAAAAGACAGTATATTCAGCAATCAGTATATGTCACGTCCAAATAAGTCTCCGGAAAGACAACATTACTGTTGGCAAATCTGTGCTGCAGAGACAACTATAACAAATTAGGAGGAGAAATTCATGTACTCCTGAAAAATAAGATCAAACAGAGCAATCTCGTAATGAACACCAAATGTTCAAGTTAATCACATCATCATCCAGGCAAGTATGCATTTAGAATACATCCCCGATTCAAGAATAACCATTACACAATACCCTAAAGAAGAACTATGAGAAGGGAATGTAAAACAGTAGCATCTTCAAATTAAAATAGATTCTTGCTTAACAACTTCCCACTTGAAAACTCTCAGAGATCGTAAAAATCGCATATATATATATCAGAATCAAACTTCTCCACAAATGACCTAACTTCCAGGGTTTACATAGAAAAGGAATACTGAAACTAAGGATGGATTTAAAAATATCAGTTCCAATTGTTTCTATAAAAGGGCACAACAAGCACTGGAAAACAATTTCCCTATTTTTCTTGGAAAAATCAAATAGATCCAGAAAATATCTATACCAAAATAAAACCCCTACATCACCGTACATAGAACATATACATCATCCCGCACGTCGCATTTTAATTCACTGATGTGTATAAATATGTATTTCAAATTTCCTTACCTCAGATAAACCCTAGCTGTAGACCTTCAGGATATTTGAGTTTTATGGAGTGAGTGCTTCAGGGAGACGCTAAAAAATCGACAGGAGAGAAAGAAGCGAGTAAACCAGGCGACTGAAGCGCTTTTATTGTGAACCCTAACCCCCGCACCGAGGAGCTTTATGGGATGACCCAACGAGTTTGTTATGAATTGTCAAATTATTACTAGAGGGTATACATCACCGTGTAGGCATGTACACTGTGATTGTAAAATTTAGGTAGGCACGCTGCTCGGCTCTCCAAAATTTGGGCTCATGCTTGGCTCAGGCTTTTTTTGATATTGAGCCAAAGCTCGGGTCGACTCGGCCGTGAAAATTATGCTCAATCTAAGCTTTGGCTCGGGCCTTTTTCTGAGCCGAGCCGGCCTCTCGACTTGTTTTAAAAATTTTTTCCTTCCTTAGTTTAATTTTTTCCCTAACTTAAGTTCGATACGGGCTTTAACGAGCCTATCCGTTTGGCTCGGCAAGTCAAACAGGCGGTCCGGCTCGAGCTTGCCCGTGAATTTGGGGCTTGACTTAGGTTCGGGCACGTCTTAAACGAGCCACGAACCGGCTCCACTCGAGCTTTTTATGGGCAGGGCCACGGGCCGCCCGAGTCGGCCGGCTCATTAAGCATTCCTAAATTTAGACTCGTATAAAATCAATTATTCACCAAATTCATTTCTAATTATACATCCTCTTGTTAAATTTATTTTATACGTAAATTTATAATTGTTCTCTATTTGACAAAAAATGAAGATGGAATAACAAATTACAAGAATACTTTTTCTGTAAGTACAAAAAACCGTATAGCTATGGAAATAGAATCTAGTTTCCTTATGAAACTAAAATCATAATGCAGCTAGAACGAGCCAACAAAATGGTACAAAAGGCTTTTTAGGTGAAATCAAAAGTCTACGTTTCAATAATGAGGGGGGGTAGAACAAGCTACAGCACTGGATCATGAATGAATGATTTCGTGTTAATTGGTAAACATCATATTGTTGATAGCAGTTTGAGATACGGTAAACACTAACGTCGCATTAAGGAAGAGATGATTTCTAAGTTTTGTGGAATGACCAATGAGTAAAAAGAAATCTTACGCAAGACAATGTTGATCATGATTTGTCAAGTTTCTAGGATATCACCTTGTTATGGTAAGATTCGACTGTAAAATTTATGACTAACGGGCAACGTTAAGGAGATAGGAATCAAATATGGTGAGAATAATGACATTGAATGATGATGGACAACAGATAGCACAAAACCAACTAAACTTTTCCTGTGGGTAACAAAAGACGGCTCGCTAAGGAACTAAAATCATGAAGTGAATCGACTACTTCAATTGTAGAGGATAAATGACCAGATGGCCCAAATGGCCGTTTCAGAAATCAAAATTCGTGTTTTAGTAATTGAAGAGGGTGAAATGGGATAGATCAATTCACTATAAATCAATCATTTCCTGGTCTACATCAAATTGGTAGTCGATAACAAGTTGAGAAACACTAATACTGCATCGAGGAAGAGAGTTTCATAAGTTTTATGGAATTATTATCCAATAAGTAGAAAGAAATCTCATATAAGATAATGTTGTTTATCATAATGTGTCAAAATTACTAAGATATAGTCATGGTGAGACTAGGCCGTAAAATTTATGACTTGTGGACAACTTTAAATAAATGAGAACTAAATTTGGTAAGAAGAATAAATCAAAATGAAGATCAAATAATGAATAGCAATAATACTTTTTTGGTAGGTAAGAGAAACTATCTAGTCATGGAAACAAAATCTAGTTCTTTCATAAGACTAATAATCATCAAAATGTTCACCTGCGAGAGGGTCGTGGGGTTACACCGCCACCCTGCCTACATGGGGGCTGTTATTGGCCCTCCCACATATGGATGCACCCGCGACAACTCCTAATAATCATGATGAGGTAAAACTAGACCCATTGTTTCAGTCGTGGAGAATAAATAATTGGATGACCTGAAAGGCTTTCCAAAAGAAATCAAAAGTTTCTATTTCAGTAACAGAAAATGATAGCACATGGCTAATCCAATCTATTATGAGTTAACGATTTTATGGCGCACGTCATGTTATTGTCAGATAACAAGTAGAAAACACAAATTCTAAACCATTGACTCTCTTTTTTGTCAAATTGAGACGTTATTTCCAAACCCATTGATAGGGGATGGACATTGGGTAGACTAGGTTTAGTTTTGTGCTGACCAAACCAATTCGATTTAAAACAACCCCGGCCTGAGTTCAATTCTGGTTCATCGGATAGATCAGTTCAAACAAGTTTGGTTTACTTAGTCACGTTTTCCACCTTTTTTGGATTTTGGTCATGTTCACGAATTGACTTTCAAGATTTTTTAATGCCCAACCCAACAAGGTCCGGTCATATTGGCCGGGTTATCCAAGCTCGATGCTTACTCCTGAACATTGATTCTCAGTTAGAAAGCTAAGTAGGGCTTATTATCAAAGGATAATTTAGTGTATTTCTCATGTGCTCTATACGAGTGTGCTATATAAATATTAAACTAGTCATGATGCATTGGTCTCATCAAGTTGTCCCATTCATCCCTCTAGTAGCTTTGACCTAATTAGTGGCGTAACTTTCACTATTTTTTACATGAACAGGGAGTCCTAGCTGATGACAAATAACAATAAGGAAACAAATGTTTTCTTTTTTGTTTTTGGTTTACTTCATTATTTTGGTTCCAATGAATTAGATTCTAGCTCAGTGAATTTCCAGTAAGAGAAAAACCTCCCTATGGTGGGTAAATTTGAGTTATTTAATTACAGTGAGTATCTCCATTGCAAATAATGTCCATAATGTATGAAAAACAAAGAAAAATTTCAGTCTTGTTCATCTTTTCGTATCTTATTTTCTCACATCTTCTTTGTCTTATTTCAAATTCACAACTACAAGCCACCTCATAATTCCTAATATTTTATGATATTCACGTGTAATAAATAAGTCTCTTCCACTTATTTCTACTTACTTGTATTTCTCTTTTGAACTAGAAATAGAAAACAAATGTGTATTAAAAAAAAAAAGAAATAGAACATTAACTAGGGTTCAATTTTCGCTATTCATTTTATTATTACTATTTTCTTAAAGAGATATTTATTGAACTTTAATCTCATTAGAGTAAAGGCTATAAGAAAATAAGGTGTCTCCTTCTAAATCGAAGAACCATGATAAGAAATAGACAATTTAGCTAGTTTATAAACCGAGGCATTGAATTGGTGCTTCACAAACATGACCAAAATGCCTCTAGTTTTGATAGAAAAGCTCTTAGCATGTATGATTAATACGACATTTGAATGATCCTCTTTGCTTGCGTTGATGGCATTGGC
Source organism: Nyctanthes arbor-tristis (assembly GCA_963692815.1). Classification (NCBI taxonomy): domain Eukaryota; kingdom Viridiplantae; phylum Streptophyta; class Magnoliopsida; order Lamiales; family Oleaceae; genus Nyctanthes; species Nyctanthes arbor-tristis. The sequence continues at coordinate 5,705 of CAVNYN010284847.1, read as the reverse complement.
AACCTATTTAGCATCCATCTAAAAAATAACTCACTAGTTTTCCATTGTCTGCAACTATAAAAGTGCTTCACACAACCCAATTGCTTTAGCCTCTTTGGACACCCACACCCTGCATAGTTTTAGATAAATGGCAAATGTAATTCCCACTCTCATCTTTAAAAACCATGCCACAACTCATAATTGTTTGCCGCTGAAAAATGGTAGTATCAACATTATATTTAATAGCATCCACAGATAATTTATTCTATGCTCAAGGACTATAAGTCATTATTCCCTTACCTTTTTCCTTTAACGTTGAAGTGAGCCAGTGATGAGATCCGAGGTGGCCAAAACTTGATTCGTATACCAGCGGGTGCTACACAGTCAAAAGCCAAAGAGATTCGAGAGTCGATGATGGGGCTATTACAACATATCATAAACCAAGCTCAAATGGGTGAAGCAATAAAGGCGGGATTTAATTTGGAAGCATTAAAACCAAGGAAAGTCATTTTGATTGAAGTTAGGACCGAATGTACTGAGGAAACTGAGCTTGGGGACTAAAATGAGCAAATCAGAAAGTTCAAGGACTAGGAGGTAAATTGGTGGAAATTGCATTTTGAACCATGCGGCCGCATAATTGAGCTCAGTAGGGGGTGGATTTTGGCAGAAACGGCGGTATGCCTGCCCTCGGCGTGCTGGTGCCTAGCAAACAACATGGTGTGGCTGTACCATGTAGCCATATACCCGCGCAGCTAGGTGACAGATTTTGTGGGGTTTTGTTGGACCAATTTCTTATTTCCTTTCTCATTTTTTCGTGTAATTTTTGGGCTCTAAGACACTTGCCCATACATATATATAGCCATTTCATTCACTTCTAGGGTTAAGTCTCGTATCTTGTAAACTTTTGTGAAGGCTTGAAAGTGCCTTCCAAATCAATGAACTTCATTGAATGTTTTCAACTTGTAAGTGTTGATTTCTCTTGAGATTTTGATCCTATATGTTGAGTGCCTTCATCCATTACTCTTGGGGGATTAGGATTCTTATTCCTAGTTTTAGTTAGGTTGGTTTTGATTAAGTTCAAGATAAAATCACACCAAACTTTCTTGGGTTGATTCTATCCTCGTGGGTTTTCATAGTCTATATATCAAGGGAGTTCATATCAGCGAGTCATATGTGAAACTGAGGCTTCAAAAAATTGTTTGATGGGGAAAAAAATATGAGAACCATTCCATAACCTCGAATTCATTTGCTGCCATATATTCCAGATTGTCATGAAAACCTTCTAAATTACCATATTATAATTAGACAAAAGTATAGATAAAGATCCAATATTTGAGAGAAGCCACATTTTAAAAATAGCTATTCAGATAGGGATGTAAACGAGCCGAGTAGAGCAGAGTCGGTTCACGAGCCTAAAATATCAGCTTGGCCTTAACTTGAGCTTTTTTATCTCGAACAAAAAAAAAAATGAACCGCTCGGCTCACCCAAAAACACTTGAGCTTGGCTCTAGCTTTTTCCTAGTCGAGCCGAACTAGGCTCAACTCGTTAACTTTATTTTTCATTTTGTTGAGAAAATACTAAAAAATATAATATAAGTTATTTCTCCTCTACAAGCCTTGCTGCGCCTATGACTACTAACCGGCCTACAAGGGTCAAATGAGTTCGGAGGCTGGCTTAGCACAGGCCTTGCCTCAATTTTGAGGCCCAGCCAAAATTTTGGCCCGTCTAATACGGGCCATGAGCCGGCTCAGCTCAAGTTTTTTGTGGGCCAAATAGGCAGGCTCGTTATACATGCCTAGATTCAAAACTTGTTTGATTCTCATTTTCAATCCACATTATAATTTCACATGCTACTTATTTTAACGGCTACTCATATATAATCATAAATTTCAAACTTCTATTAAATCTACATCACTCATTTCACCTTATTATAATTTTTTATTACAATTCAATATCAATAATGAGACTCAAACAGCCACTCAGATTAGTATCTCTTCAGCCTGTCAAGGTCTGTGGCGAGGTTTTCTCATCCATACAGCACATCACGCACAAACTTTGCATTTGCATTGCACGCTAGTTCAAATTGTCATTATCAAATTCCAACCGAAATATGTTATATGTTCATAATAGCTAAGTAACTTTCTACAACCATATATGTAAATTCTAGAATAACATACCTTTTGAGTCATTTTGATTAGATGAAATCACACACAATGTTCACCAACTAAAAATGCATAATAATGAATCTTATTACAAAATTTGAAATTATCTAACGCCATGTATATTGTTCCAATCAAGTCATGTTTAGGATGAATATCTTGCATAGCATTGATGAGGCAAGAGGCAAAATTTAGGACATATAAGTCACAAATTTTAATGAGAAATTTCATATATACACCGTGAGAAATTTTGTGTGGATATTATATTTATCTTTCTTTAAAAAAAAAAAAAACATCTTGAGCAGGCAATATGCAACTAGATAAAGGGAAATTTGATATACAACTATCTCTATTTACAGTCTTTTTGTTTAGAAGAAATTATATAAAATTTTTAGTTCCCTAACTAAAAAGGCATTGACACGACTTTTTCAATCAAGCCATATCGAGGATGGATATATTATTTATTCTATTACATCTTTTTTTATAATCAAAGCCTAACATGTGTGAAGATTCAATCTGAGGATCTTTACATGTTCTAATACCGTGTTAAATTATTATAATCACTTGATATAAAAGTTTAAGTTGAGAGGGTGAGTCAATATTATATTATTCATTATATCATGTCTTCAACGCAAGATACAACATTTAGGAAATATAAGTGAGAAAATTGTGCCGATGCAGCGTGAATATAAATATCATTGACCAACATCTGTGCCAATGCAGAGTGAATATGAATATCATTGACCAACATTTTATTATCGAATACAATACAATGATAAGAACAATTCGCTGAGTGCACTAAATGTGTATATTTAGAGCATTTCCAATGTAGGGAAAAACCTCAAATTTCAGTTTTCCCCACCATGTTAAATTGCGTCAAGAGGTCAACATCTAGTAAATTTGAGGTGGAAAGACCCAAAAATGGGGGACAAATTTAGCCCCTCATTTTCCCCATTACCTATTCTCCCTACATTTTCCCCCTACTACTATGAGGACTTTGACCTTAGTTTTTGGTCATCATTATAATTATGCCAACGACTCGATTTGACAAATATATCACCATGTTTGGCTACTATTTAAAAATCACTTTCATTTATCAATCAATTTAAATTTCAAATTTTAGACATATGGCAACACTACTTTTAACCACATATTTGATGTAATGTGAAGTTTCACACAATTTTAATAATTACCTCCACATGGCATAATTAAATAGCAATACCTATAAAAAATTTGAATTTTAAATCTATTTATAAACCCACTTTTTTTTATAAATGATTACCAAACAAAGTAATTTATGTCTTTCTAATTACACATTGGCTAATTATGTTCATATTGTACTTTTTTGTATCTATACCACATTTGAATTAAAATGGTGATCCTTAATATATAATCATTGTTATAATTACATTTCTTCATTTTGTTATCACTCAAGAAATATGGAAGAGGAAAAGAGAAGTGACTAGAGAGGAAATTTTCAATTGCTTGATTGATAATAAAATGAAGAACACAAACACTCTATTTACACATCAATGAAGAGACAAAATGGCCATACAATATACCACTTTATAATTACGATTTATAAGTGTGAAAGTGGTAAAAATTCATATAACTAAAGTACATAATCAATTTGCGCAATAGATATTCCAATTGCATATTATATCATCCACTTGTATTCTTGTGAGCTCTTGCTTTGTATTTGATAAATCATCTGCATAATCCAACTACTTGGATCTTAGGATCACTTTGTATATTGAACATGGTAAACCCAGATAAATTTCCGAGTGCGTACTCAATCCAATACCACTATTCTTATTGATGATCTAACACTAGATGTCTAATATTGTTACGATTCTAGACAGATTGTATGGCACAGTATCAACTACTTGTGATTTGTAGGGATGATTTGCTCATATCAACAGTTGATATTATACCACATTACTAATTAGCACCATTACGATACTAGACGTCTGATGTTAGATGATTTTTACCGCTATTCCACAAATTTGGTGTTGATGGATAATTTCATTAGAAATCACTCAACTTGTACCTTGGATTTATACGGGTAAAAATTTGATTTATTTCCTTTATTTTGTCATTATGTATCATCAAAATTAATGGCAAATCCAACTTGGCTCGTGGTATATATTTATTTATAGAAAAGTCAATTGATAATAATTTATTAATTATCACCTCACATAACGTTACTGGTATGACCATGTGTAGTTTTGAGTTTTAAACTTCATATATATATATCCTAATATACTATAAGAGCCTTGTTGCAATGCACAACTTTCATTGCTTAATGTACAACTGAAATTCAATTTTTCCAGGTGTCAGCTATTCCCGTCGTCTCTACAGTAATTCTTTCCTTGTTCCTTTTTTTTTGCCCTTTTTTCCCCTTGTTTTGACCTGGAAACTCAAACGCCCTCTTTCTTTCCCTCTTAGATTTAGATCTGCTCCTTCACTCTTTAAAGAAATTCACCTGCGTTTTCGTCTAAGAGAAATCAGGTGGTGAAGACGTCTCCCTGTTTGTTTCTTTCAGTGGAAGTCCCGCAGTCCGGCCAGGTATTTCTTTTCTTGATTCCTTTTGCTTATTTTGAGTATCAATTTTTCTGGATTAATCATCGATCTGAAACTTTTATGCCATTGATCAACGTTCTAAAGAGGATTTTTCCAACAACTCCAACTCCAATTCGGGGAATAGTTTGCTGCGATTTTCATAAAACTGGCCGGTTGATTTTTTTATTTTATTTTTCCTGAAATTTTGCTTTCTGGTTTTAGAGTTTTGGTGCATTTGAAGTTCAAGTTTGTCCTTGTTTTCTAATTTGAAGGTCTTTTTTTTTTTTGGATCCTCTTTTTCTTCCCGGGCTTTGAAGATTGGGATTCATTAATTAAAGGGAAAAATTTTTAGTTTTAGACTTCTAGATACCACCAAAATAGACAGTGGAGCTACAATCGGGTCTTTCTCTTTCCAACAAAATAAAGTCTTTCACGAGTACAACACAATTCAAAAAAAGAAAAAAAGAATCAGGTAAAGCATAGAGGGTTAGCTGTTAGCAAAGCAAACTCCAAATGACTATCATGATATCATTATTGTTATAACCAAGAACTAATGTTACTCGGACTTTCTTCTTCGTCTAATGTATCTTCTCCCTAAGTGAAACACCTATTTATTTTGGTATAAGTGTCTTTTTGTAGCCAAGTAGAAAGTATCGCTATTATTTTTATTTTTTACCCAAAACCAAATGGATTATTAATGTCTTTTGCTAGGTAAATTTGTTTTTTAAAGTTAGCTTGGTCAAAACTTTTATGTTGTCTCACAAGTTTCAGTTTCAAGGGGTTCGATTTTTGTCCTTAATGGACTTTGAGTAAACTAGAGATGATTGACTAGACTTGTGGCATGTACTTGTTCTTCATTTTAGTGGATAGACTTTGCTGCTTGTTTTTAGTAAACATACAAGAAGTAACTATGTGGATAGGACTGAGAGCCAGTAAAATGAGAACTTAGGTTGCTGAAATGTTATAGTTAATTATGTGCAGTGTCAAGATTTTTGCCATTTAAC
>CAVNYN010284846.1:0-48633 GCA_963692815.1 Nyctanthes arbor-tristis | reverse complement strand
TCTCAAGTACGAAGAGTACGTTTCAAACCCAAGGCATAATGTGGTTCAACATATTGAGAGGTATATCACCTATGATTGATGGTTTATAAGGTGTGCCCCACCTGGCAGATGGAATCACAGTGTGCTCTTCCGATCTCTCGTTAACTCGTTGCCAGTGGGGTTGTGGGGGACTACTGGGGCAATTTACTAGGGTCTGGTGGTTGTTCCACTTGACCAGCCAACATCGACTTCATGACACTTGTAGATCGATTGCTGACAGAGTGGGCACCACTTGAATTTGACGATGACATGCCACCACTTGAGGATAATGACGATCCAAGTAAGGAAAGTAATCCTAGCTAGGATATAGATGAAGGCAATATCATTGTTATTAGTGACGATAGTAGTGATAGTGATGATGAATAGGGAAAGGATAGATGATTTCATTTAAGTTATTATTGAACATTTTAGACTAAGATTTCGACATTTATTTTGGATTCATTTCGAGTAAATGCTATTACTCAAGCATTGTGTTACAAGATTTTGGGTTTTTGTAGTAAAGTTGATATTTGATTTTATACTACGTCTTGATGTTTTTATATTGGGATTATGAATCATGGATGAATGATATGAGGTAAATACTTGCAAGCAAATTCCTGAGCTAATTCTTCTTTTGGGTATCAGGATGCCTCCTTGACGTAATCCTATGCTACTAACGCTAGATATTAGGCAGCTACTAATACATGCCAACAATACGAGTCATGTGGTTGAGCATTTTCGCCGTTATAAACCTGTCATATTTAATGGTCGAGCTGGACCACTAGCTGTGGAGGAATGGCTGAGGGACCTTGAACCGATATTTGTGCTCTTCCGATCTCAGATGCCTAAAAAGTTTCATGCGCTGTTTTTATGCTAAAAAAGGACGCAGGACATTGGTGGGAATCCTACAACTGAACCATGACAGAAGCTCAAAGGCGCACTATGACTTGGGAAGAGTTCAAAGAGCTTCTCATGGAAACATATTTCCCACAGTCTTTCCTCGACGAGAAGGAGTCAGTGTTCCTTGACCTCTAATAGGGGACTATGTCTGTAGTGGAGTACGAAAGGAAGTTCAGCCAACTGTCTTGATATAAGATACACTTGGTCGACATAGATGCCAAGAAAGCCAGAAGATTTCCAAGGGGCTTGCGCCTGAAAATTAGAGGAATACTGGTTGGACGTGGACTCATGATGTATGCTCGAGTCGTGAAGCCAGCACTGGCATACAACCAACTTGGATTTGGAAAAACTGAATGATAAACTCACAGTGACAATGGGCAAAAGGAAATGGGATGGTAATAACAAGGGAAAGGGCAAACGTTAGGGTAAGAAAAAAAAAGGCAGAAGCGCCAAAGACTAAGCCTCTTTGCCTAAAATGTGGAAAGAACCATAGTGGGGAATGCTTGCTCAGAAAAGGGAAATGCTACATGTGCAAAGAACCTGAGCATATGGCTAGCGAATTCCCTACGTATAAGGGCAAGGAGTCTGATGCAAAACGAAAAGAGCAGGACTGAAAGGGAAAGGTAACTCAAAAGGAGGCAGAGCAAGATCTTGAGGTAATGTCAGGTACTTAATCAACTTTGGATATACCTGTTGTAGTGCTATTTGACTTTGGTGCCACGAACTCTTTTATATTTGCTACCTTCCATAATAAGACTAGAAATGCACATCATAATATGAATAAGACCTTAGAGGTTATTGTTCCCTCAGGAGAAACCATAAGTACTAACCAGATATCTAAGGGTGTGAAGTTTGGAATCAATGGAAAGAACTTAGAGGCTGGTTTGCACAAAATAAACATGAAAGACTTTGACATAATTTTGGGAATGGATTGGCTTACTCATAATGATGCCTACTATTAATTGCCATGACAGAGAATGTGCTTCCAGATACCGGGAGAATGCAAGTTCTCCTTTTACAGGGAGAAGATTAAGGCTATACCTGTATTGTGTCAGCAATGAAGGCACAAAAGATGTTGTAGAAAGGCTCTTGTCACGGGTACCTAGTGAGCATTGTGAGTACACAACCGTCTGAACTTGTAGATGCTGATGTACCAATGGTATGAGATTTCATTGACATGTTCCAAGAAGACCTACTTGGTACCCCACTAGATAGGTAGGTGGAATTCACAATTGGCTTGATACTTGGTGTAGCACAGGTCTCTAAAGTACGTTATAGAATAGCGCCGAAAGAACTAAATGAGCAGTAAGTACAGTAGTCGGAGCTACTGGATAAAAAGGTTTTGTAGCGACCAAGAAAATTTAAATTCAATTTTATTACTTTAACTCGTGTCGCTAATGCTTCCTTGACTTTTCAAAGTTTTCATATAATCATCTAGCCGAATCAAAGTATATTGTAGGAAAGGAAATCACGTAACTTAATAATAACTTTAAGTTTCAACCTAAATAACTCGAAACTTATTGAACTAAATTCCAACGAATTAATTTCAATAGATGAACCAATTTACATAACATTTCACCAATACCAATTGAACCTTCGAAGTTATATTTCAAGAATGTCAACTTCTAATTAGTCCCTATTTCCAACCAAAAACTTTCAAAATCCCACTTTTGGTCCCTTCTTGTCCTAATTGAACTAATTATATATAAAGCTCCCAACCTCAATTTTTTTTCATTTGCACTCAAGACAACCAAGCAAAGGGTAACTCTTCTCCTCTCTCTTTCTCTTCTTACTCCTAATATTCTTCTTCTATGTCAAAACATCACTTGACTCTTCTCTCTTATGTTGCTAGCTCAACTAAACACAAACAAATTCCTCAACTCAAGCAGCCAACGAACTCCTTGCAACAAAGGTAACGAATTTGCTTTCTAAACTTCTACTTTCTACCTTAGTTCATGTTATGAGTACAATACATAGTTACACCCAAAATAACCACATTGTTGTGTTTCTGACCATAATATTAAAAAAAAAAAAAAAATTCAAAAAAACAGTGCTTGGTCGAGATAAGCAAAACCCAAAATATGGCTCATCCTCATTTCTCCACCAAACTTTGCAAAATTGCTATCTATAGCTTCCTTTCGCCACGAGGAACACGAATATGTAAATATTTTGGTCGAAAGCCACAATACTCACTGGAAAAGCTCAAAAACCGTCAAGTGCTTCTACAAAAAACTACCATAATACCTTCTAGTACTTACATGGTTGGGAAGAGCTCGTCGAGAGTTTTCTATTCCACCAATTTTTTTTTCAAATCACCGCAGTTTTGGTCGGAAATTGTGGCTCTAAAGATCCTAGCCATGTTGACTCCCTCTTCCAACGTACACTGTTATTTTTCCTTCAGTTAATGACCAAGAGAAAATAGATCTAAATTAGTATCCTTAGGGTTTTTGCACTTTAATCCCTGAAAGTTTTAAAAAAAGTAAATAAGTCCTAAGCTAATTGCTAACTCAAGTCCTGACCCCAAGAATTCTCAAGACATTTCAGTTAACCCTAAAGTTATTATTTAAATCAAAGTTGGTCCCCCAGACATATTAAATAATTAATTTCAGCCCCCAAACTTTTGGGTTTTACATAATTGGTCCTTAAACTTTTAATTTAACTTTAATTGACCCTCAAACTATTCAAACATCTAAAATTTAAGTCCTCTAGTTATTATAATTGTTGAAATTAACCTCTAAAGAATTTAATTACTTCATAAAGATCCTAAATCCTAAACCAACGAAATTAATTGTAAACTTTAACACTCATAAGTAATCAATTATATCCTTAGACATTTTAAGACTCTAAAATCTTAACACTTTAACTTTCTTAAATATTCAATTAAGTCTTTAAAATTTAATATTCTCCTTCCAATGGTAATTTAAACATGCTAAATCTCTCTAAACTTTTATTTGCTAGACGAGGAGGCTTTGAATTCCAAGATTTAGTGGCATCACTGATCGCATAACCTTTCAAGTACATTTTTCAAGAGTTTTGAGATGGGGTTGACATTATACAAATTGTAGTTGATTGATCCTGTCCCTTCCTTATGTGTTGATTATGGTTGTAATTTGAATGTATAAAAATATTTGCCAAGGATGGCAAATTGGTCCGGGGTCAAAAGTAGGCCCTCGGGATGGCCCACAATACAATTTTGAAAAATACAATTTTGAAAATTTTAAAGTTTAAAGAATAAAGTTTACAATTGCGATTGCATATTTGGTTTGACATGAATTAATTGACTTGCCCCACTGAGTATAATATTATATGCTCAACCCAACTTTCCCTCCTTTCAGGCTAAGGGGCCGGCGGTGGTCGAAGCGATGAGCAGAGCCAATTAAATATTTTGACTAAATGTTATGTATTGCCCTTTTTGGTAAATACTTGATTGGTATTATATTTTGATCATTTACTTTTGCCGACAATTATAAACATACATTTTGGGCATTATGTGAAATTATCATCATGTTTCCGCCTATATTTCTATCCTTATTAATTTATCTGTTTTAAAAAAATTTACTCGTTAAATTCAAAAATGAAAATGTGACTTTTAATAGCGTTCCAGACTTTTAGAAATTGAGGAGTTACAGGTTTATCCGCCCAAGTATATCACCCTGGGGAGCTCCTGTGCTATTTGTTAAAAAGAAAGAGGGGTCAATGAGAATGTGTATCGACTATAGAGAGTTAAACCACACAATTAAGAATAAGTACCCTCAACCAAGGATAGAGAATCTATTTGATCATTTGAAGGGAGCCAGTGTATTCTCTAAGATGGATTTGAGGTCAAGCTAACATCAACTGAAGATTAAGGACATTGATATTCCTAAGACCACATTCAGAACTTGGTATGGGCTTTATGAATTTACCGTGATGCCATTTGGGTTGACAAATGCGCCAGTGGTATTCATGGACCTAATGAACAGAGTGTTTCATCCGTATTTGGATCAGTTCGTCATAATTTTTATTGATGAGATCGGAAGAGTCTACTCAAGGAATAAGGCACAACATGAGGAGTATCTAGGTACTACCTAGGGAACTCTTCACAAGGAGAAGCTATACGCCAAATTCAAAATGTGTGAATTTTAGCTTGATAGGATAGCTTTTCTTGGTCACACTGTGACTACCCAGGGAATTGAGATTAACCCGGCCAAGGTGGAGGCCGTGACTAATTGGAGCACCCCGACAATTCTTGGGTTTGGCCGGCTATTGTCAAACGTTCATTGAGCGATTCTCAAAGATAGCAGGGCCATTGATGCAACGAACAAGGAAGGGCATAAAATTTCAATGCACAAACAAATAGGAAAAGGGTTTTCAAGAACTAAAGCAGAAACTATTTTCTACACCGGTTTTGTCTATACTGGAAGGTTCAGAAGGTTTCGTTATGTACAGCGATGCTTCAAAGCAAGGTCTGGGATTTGTATTGATGCAAAATGATAGGGTAATTGCTTATGCCTCCAGACAGCTAAAACCTCACGAGCTGAACTACCCTATACATGACTTGGAGTTGGCTGGGGTAGTTCATGCTCTAAAAATATATCTACGGCGTAAAGTGCGAAATATACATAGACCATAAGAGTCTTAAATATTTCTTCACCCAGATGGATAAAATGTGAGGCAAAGAACATGGCTGGAATTGGTTAAAAACTATTATTGCACAATCCATTACCATCCTGACAAAGCCAACATGGTTGCCGATGCTCTTAGCTAGAAGAGTAAAGGTCACTTAGCTACCCTTACATATCAGTTGTAATTAATTAAGGATTTTGCCAATATGAAAATTGAGGTTGTCATCCCTCTTCATACCACATCAATTATGGCAGCATTGGTAGTTCAACCGCCTATCAGGGACAAAATAACTGAAGCACAAACAAAGGACACTGACAAATTCCTATGTAAGATGAGAGCACGAGCTCATTCTGGAAACATAAAAGGTTTTCAAGTTTTTCTAGATGGCACTTCTTGTATGATGGGAGACCAAAGATGTGGAATTGAGAAGAGAAATTTTAGAGGAAGCTCACTATAGCCCTTACACAGCGCTTCCAGGAGGTACAAAGATGTATTGTGACCTGCGAAAGGTGTATTAGTGGAGAAATATGAAAAGATAATTGGACAGTTTGTGGAGAGTTACATGATGTCGACAAGTAAAAGCAGAACATCAACGCCCGTCTGGACTGTTGAACCCGTTGGAAATTCCCGAATGGAAATGGGATCATATAGCTATGGATTTCATGGTTGGACTCCCAAAGCACCTAGGGGACATCAGGCAATTTGGTGATTGCTGATCGGTTGATTAAGTCTGCCCACTTTCTTCTAGTCAAGATGTCCTACAGTCTAGAAACAATTTGCTTAGATATATGTGAAGGAGATTGTGAGATTACACAGAGTGCCAGTTTCAAAAGTGTTAGACAGGGATACCAAATTTACCTCTAAGTTTTGGCAAAGCCTACGAAAGCTATGGGAACCCGACTAAAATTTAGTACAGCTTATCATCTACAGACAGATGGTTAGTCAAAAAGGACCACTCGGACCTTATAGGACATGTTGAGGGCGTGCGTACTAGATCTAGGTAGAGATTGGGAAAAACATCTAACACTGTTCGAGTTCGCATACAACAATAGTTACCATTCGACTATTGGCAAGGCTCTCTATAAAGCTCTCTACGGAAGGAAGTGTAGAGCTCTTGTGCATTGGGAAGATGTTCGAGAAAAGAGAGTTTTGGGACCAGCACTAATTGAGGACATCATAAGGAAGATTGAGAAAATTAAAGAGATGATCAAACAAGCTCAGACTAGACAAAAGTCCAATGCCAACCTTAGGAGAAGGGATCTACAACTTCAAGCAGGTGAAAAGGTCTTCTAGAAGATAACAACATTGAAGGATGTGGTAAGATTTGGGAAAAAGGGAAAACCCATGTAATGACCCGGAAGTACAAGACACAATGCCCAAATTTTTTTTCCCTGCAATCATAACACATACAAGTGCAAACGTGTTTGGCCAATTTCCAAAATTTGACACCATGTTTGGTTGATACTATTCTTACCACGGTTTAGCTAGTCGTGACGATAATATATAAGAATATTTAATATAGTAATTTTACATGTCGTTGTAATAATAGCATAATATGTTACAACATGTTTCTTCTTTTACGACCAAAAGATACGACCTATCTTTTCTAGTAGGATCATAGTAATATTTTAAAATACATCAAACTAAAAGTTTTATCATACATTAATTAATTTATTTATTTAGATTATGCAATAGACTAATATCTAAGCTTCCCAGTAATTTATTTTATATTCCTTGCCATATAAAAACTCCAGAGTAGTGGCATCATAATACTCAATCTTGACAACGGTGATAATGTAGTGCTTAAGCCCTAGCTGATCCTCATACGTGCCCCAGAGGTCTGTCTCTGTTCTATACACATAGTGGCTTCTGTCAGGTGATAGTGTCCACTCGCTATTAAAGACTTCGGTTATTGTTCTCTGCATCATCTAAAAATTTATGGAGTATAAAGAATAAGTAATATTTACTTAATGAGGAATGTACATATAGAAGAAATTTTACATTGGAAAATATGAAGTAAAAAATAAAGTTGGGCCCTTTTTACATAAGTTTACTAACCTTATACGCGTATTAATGTATGTTTTAAATCGGGTTCTTAATAAGCTTGGCATGACATAATATTCTTAATACTTAGAATATTATGTACCCCGACTTATAACACTTCATGGCATGGCTTGGCTTGATAAGTAGAGGTAATTATAACTTAATCTAAAACATGGAAATTTCATTATTGCTTTTATAGGTTAAAAAAACATTTAGATTGTTAAGGAAAAAATGTGGATTTTCTGAATCACGCGAATTGTTTAAAAAAAATGTACATTGCTCACCTCCTCTGCTTGAAAGTTGAGATCGGAAGAGCGTCTTAGTTTCTTCCTTGTCCTCACATGTTTTGGGCTATGCCCTATTTATAGGTGGATTTTCCCTTTTTTTTAAAATTTTCTCTGAGTGCTTATGTTATTTATCTTACCTTAGCATTACACTTTGTGATTCCCCAGTTAGCATCTCGTTTCTTTGCTTTTTCTTATGTGGTGAATAATCCCTTTTTTTATAATGACTTATTTGGAAAATTTGACTAGGAATACAACTGTCATGATTAAAAAGTTAACTAATGATACCTGACGTGATCACTTATTTTTTGAACAATTATGACAATCTTTTATATACTTGTCTCTTAGTATTTTTTAGTAGAGAAATACTTTAAACTCTTGTGATCCGTAAAGCTTTCACACTTTTCCCCATATAAATAATGATGCCAAATTTTTAGGGCAAAAACTATGGCAGCTAATTCCAGATCATATGTAGGATAGTTCTGTTCATATGGTTTTAACAGACGGAAGGCATACGCAACAACTTTGCCATTTTGCATTACGACGCACCCCAGCCCTTGTTTAGGAACATCACTATATATAGTGCAACCAATAGATCCTTGAGGAATAGTTAAAATTGGAGCGGTAGTAAGTCTAGACTTTAATTCTTGAAAAGATTACTCACAGTCCCTAGTCCATTTGAAAGGCACATTTTTACGGGTTAGCCTAGCAAAAGGAGTTGTAATCTTTGAAAAGTCCTTGACAAACCTCCTATAGTATCCTGCTAAACCCAGAAAACTTCTTACTTCTATGGGGGTACTTGGGTTGACTAATTTAGAACTGCCTATACTGTACCAGGGTCTGCTGAGATTCCTTTCTTAGTTACAACATGGCCTAGAAAAATGACTTGTTCTAGCCAACATTCACATATTGAGAAGTTTGCATATAATTTACTTTCTCGCAAAACGTGGAGAACAATTCTCAAGTGTTGTTCAAGTACCTCCGCTGATTTAGAGTAGACAAGAATATCATCAAGGAATACTATAACAAATTTATCCAAAAATTTCTTGAATATCATCAAGTCCATAAATGCAGTTGGCGCATTAGTTAGCTCAAAAGGCATAACAAGGAATTCAAAATGCCCATACCGAGTACTAAAAGTGGTCTTAGGTATGTCTTCGGATTTAATTCTTAATTGATGATACCCTAATCAAAAATCAATCTTAGAGAAAACTAAGATCAGTCTTAAAGAAAACTACAGAACCCTAATGTTCATCAACAAGGCATCTATTCTTGGAAGAGGATATTTGTTTTTATAGTTACCTTGCTTAATTCCCGATAATCGATGCATAATCTCATTGAACCATCTTTCTTTTTAACAAAAAGTATCGGTTCTCCCCAAGGTGATACACTAGGCCTGATAAAGCACTTGTTTAGCAAATCATCTAACTGGGTTCTTAGCTCTTTTAACTCTGCAGGAGCCATACAATAAGCGGTTTTTGATATAGGCTGAGTTTCAGGAATTATTTCTATAAATTCAAATTCTCGATCAGGTGGATGTCCAGGTAAATCTTTAGGAAAAACATCCTCAAATTCTTTGATGATAGGAGAGGATGAAATGATGGTTGTATTATTTGTTTCCATCCCATGTAAACTGACCCAGAATACCATGCACCCACGACTTATAAGTTTCTTCGCTCTTGTAGATGAGGTAATCATCCTAGTGGTCTTTGCTAATTTTGGAAAAGATATTGGCTCTTTTTCTAGAAATTGCAATGTTCTAGTGTTGCAAGTAATTAAGACCCCATAATGTGTTAGCCAATCCATTCCAAGAATAATGTCAAAGTCCCTAATTTCTAGTATAATAAGATCTACTGTCGACTCTATATCCTTTAATCTGATGGAAATATGAGGAAAATAAAACATAGTATTTTGTGTGGTTCCAGAAGGGATCATTATATCCAAGGCACCAGATAGAGGGGTAAATGGAATATTTAGACTTCAAGCAAAAGATAAAGATATAAAAGAATGGGTGGCTCCTGAATCAAAAGGGCATAAGCAGGTTTTGAGTAAATATAAACAGTACCTGCAATAACATCGACATTATTATCCACTTTCGGTCTAACCACAGGAAATACTCTAGCCGGTCGAAAGGTAGGGGTTTTCATTTCTTCTAGACAATCTTTAATCATGTGGCCTTCTTTCCCGCAATTAAAACATTGTCCAAGTTTCCAATGACATTGCCCATTGTGTTGTTTGTTACAAGTGGGACAAATAGGATTTGTTGCTTCCCTAGGTTCACCTGCATTTAGTTTCTTGGAAACTGGTTGACTTTTGGGTCATTTCTTGAGGGACATTTATTATTAGAATCCCAATGCCAATTTGATATAGACCCTCGAGAACTTTGAATTCTAGCTTCTTGCGCCTTTTGTATTTTTGTTTCTACTTGTTCTGCTATTAAGGCACGTCCGTAAGAACATCTCGTCCCAACCCTGGTCATAGCCCATCAATAAAACGGTCAATCTTAAGTTCTATTGTAATAACCATATGAGTAGAAAACCAGGGTAGATCCTCAAACTTTTTAACATAATCGGCAACAGTCATAGGGCCTTATTTAAACTGAATAAATTCATTCAATTTCTGGTTCCTTGCAGTCGAGAAAAATATTTATCTCAGAACCTTTTGCAAAATTCTTCCCATATGATATTGTTTCACCTAAACTAACTAAGGTATCCCACCAGTAGCCAGCACTGCCTCTTAACAAAAATGATGCACAATTTATTTTCTTTAATTCTGGAATATGAGCATAAGTGAACATTCGTTCTATAGTTCGTATCCAACTTCTCAGCTTCAATTGGATCTCTTACATCTTTCCGATCTGGAGGATTAAGCATGCAGAATCGATCTGTTGCCATATCCCTTTTTTTTTTCCTCTTTTGCTTGATTTGTTTCACCATTCACACCATACTGACCATTATTATTATGATTATTATTATGATAAATCAGTTGATGAATTTGGCAAGCTTGTGTTCTAACAATTCGGCTTAATTGATCTAGTCACATTAATGTGCTATCTTCGGCCATCTACTTAATGAAAATAATTTAAATCAGGTCATAACATCAATAAATAAAATTAATATATCGTGAGTTTTGTCATACTTCATACATTTAAATATTTGGAATTCAAGGGTTTTCCTATACTTCGGGAATCTCCTTCACAAAATAAAATTAGAAATTCCTATATTTTGTAAAATACTAATTAATAGCCATATTTTAAATTTAGGCATTTATTTGAGTAACGAACTTTTAGATTTGGCCTATAAATAATGAAAAAATCACATATTTATTCTAATTGTTGGGAAAATAACTATCGTGTTGCCAATTTTATTGTTGAATTTTTTGTGGGATGTTACATCTTATGCTGGGTTCACCCCTGTCATAGAGATGGTCAATGCATGGTGTCTGACACCGCCGTACCAACTTGGATCAATCCTCTAGAGTTTAACATCTTTAAAACAGCCTTTTTAACCTATTCAATGCACTCAATATTACAAATATGACCATGACATCACCCAATGGAAACATAAAATATAACCTTTTTTTGCAGTCATATTTTTGGAAGACAAATTAAATATTAAACTCAAATATAGGTTGCAGCATCAAAAAGGTAAAACTACAAAAGCGTATATCCATTGGAATTTGCTTCATTGCTTGGTACAAAAGCTGATATAGAAGAGAGTTCAATTCTATTAGAAGAACTTCTAGGACTTTTTAGCTAATATGCACTCCAAATCTCAATTCTTTAAAGTTGTCCTCTTTAAAGTTGTCAATATATATCCCCATTCTCGAATCAATAAGTAAGGACTTCCAGAATATTTTCCTCATTTTTCTAAAGGTAGATAAGAAAATCTAATTATTCAAACACATGGGCCACAAAAGCCGCAATATATGTATATATGTATATAGGGGAAATCCAACCACCTAGCATTATATATTCATGCACCACTCATAAACCTCAGAAAACCAGTTTACTCAAGCTAGATGAGACAAATCTCAATTTCCAGAATTTGAGTAGAGAAGCTAAAATTTCATAATACCCAAATGCACAGCAGATTATCCATTTGTTCCATTCTTTGCTACTTTGAATCTGGCCACGGATATTTTAGTACAAAAAATAGTAGTAAATTGGATAGAAATAGCACAATTAATTTTATGTATCATTTTCTTACCTGTTTAAAATTTTACCTTTATACTTCTTTGAATTCAGACGGGATAGTTTGAATTAAACAGGACTATAGAATTTAGAGAGGAGCCAAAAAAAAATTTCAAAAATCTCACTCGATATTCCACCGATTTCACTCGGTAGGATTTGGAAAAATGAGAATATGTTATAAGAGTTGCCTTCACCACTGTATCTAGAGATTTTGTAAGTTCCATTTATTTTCCTTTTTTTTGGTTAAGAATTCGACCTCCTTCATTAAGTACCCGAGAATTCTTACCATCGCATCTAAGTTCCAGCTCATTTCTCCTTGAACTGCAAGTGTTTCTTCTCCCCAATTCTGACTTTCCCTTATGTATCCCTCTCTGTACCAGGCTCAAGCTCTACTTCCTATCAATTTCAATTCCTTCACCTGAATTTCTTTGATTGGTAGCTGAATTTTGGAAATCAAATTCACAGCCCTCACTTTTATTTCCTTTCCATCTTGTTTGACTGAGATAAAAATAAAGATCCAAACAAAAAGAAGTGGAAGAAAAATACATAGAGATGAGGAAGAAAAGACATGACTGAGAAAAAGAGAGAAGATCAATGTTAAATTTCTCACTCTAGACCATGGACAGCAGGGCGTGCGTGAAACGGTGAAAGCATTTTCAAAATACAACCTTTTCCAAATTTTCAATGTAGTAATTAACTAATATCGTAGACCATGGAAATCAGAACACAAAAAGAAGAAGAGGAAGAAGAAAGGTTGGAAGGGAAGAGGAGGAAGAGCAAGTGAGGATGGACAGACAACACTTTGTGACTTTTTTGGGCCACTGGGAGAGAAAAGCCTCCCTTCAGTCAGTTGATTAAGCAAAAAGATTTAAGCCAACAAAAAATTTAAAATTAAAAAGATAGCGGCTAAGTTTGGGAGAGAAACTATATGTGCGACCCACCCAAGCTCAGCTACTTTAGTGTATTATATAGATTATACCGATAATACAATGAATTTAGCGCAAATATTAGGAAAATGGAGAATCAAAAATTTAGAATGAGAAACTTGAAATTTGAAACTACAAATAACAAACTGGGACATGAAGAAATGGAGGAAGATTGAAGAAGGTCCCCATGTGTTCGACCAGCCGGCGATTGTTGAAGGCCTGAAACGCTACAAGGGAAAGGCGGGTTGCTCCCTGACTTTTGTTCGAATATCTTGTTCAATTAGGGTGGGGATGAATAATGAATTCAAGAATTCCAATTTGGGATTTGGGGACGTATAATGGATGTCAGGTATTGATCTACTATGGGCTATGAATTAAGTCTCTCTCGAGCCAAAAATAAAAACCTCCAAGCAATTTAATTTTTTAAGGGGAAAAAACTTTTTATCTCTTTAATTTTTAAAGGTTATGGGTCGAGATAGGGGTGGGCCTCAACCCAGTACAGTCCCTCTCTTTGCCAGTAGATCAAAAAACCTCCAAAAACATGCATTAATATGTCCCTAAGCCACTATAATGTGCCCTTGAGCGTTTATCAAAATGGCCATGAAGATTTCAAAGGAATGGATCCATCCTCATCCCCAATTGAACCCTATTGGAGGTACTCAAGCCTATTTGCCATTCATATGCTGTCTTGATATCATAAGAGGACTCATGACAAATGGAAAATACGAACTCCAAGCCTCTTTGCTGCTTGTACAAAGGGAATAATAGCAAGAGGGCACAGTGCTCTAGTGGTTTGGCACAGTGCTCTAGTGGTTTCCCATGCAAATGGATCATCACTCAAAGGTAAATGCTAATAGCCACATATATACCAAATGATCCATGCGTAATCAAAACATATTCAAGAGCAATGTGCAATAACTTATCAACACAAGCATAGGTAAGCAAATATTTATCAATACAAACACAATTCATGTTACTGTCAAATATAATCAATACAAGTACCAATATACAAAGGGTTTATCAAGGCAAGTGCAATTCCACTCACAGTCAAGAGAGAAATTCCTTTTCAATTTCCAGCTCAAAACAAATATGAAAGGATGCATCAATCAAAACCCAGATTGGGTAGTGACTCGAAGGCCTTGGCACCTCCTATAGAAATTTTAAGTATCTTCATTTATTGAATTCAAATGCGTAAATATCTTACCTTTTGCAAACGCTAGCTATCTCCTATTGCTTATTTCCCCAAAGGTTCTTCCAAATTATAAATAGTTTAGAGCTCCCAAGATATAATTCATCTTATAAGTTTATGAAATAGGGTGCCAAAATTATAATATTTCGAAGGCTTAAGAACCAAGTGACAATATCAAAGAAGTTAGGGTCTTTTGAAAGTCGAAGGATCAGGCTGAAGTATTATATAGTAGGGGGCCATTTTGGAAATATACTAGAACACGAGGTCTTATAGATCAATTTCTAGCGAGAAGAGAGAGGAGGAGACTTTTAGGGCATTTGAGAATGAAGGGTACATCTGTTTTTATAGTTGAAGTCTCCCTTTAGGTTTGTGACAAGTAGCCGCTCATCATTGGTTGGACCATAGTCATGTTGTCCATTGTTTTATTTTCCAAGTGGCTAAAAAAAATTTGAATTCAAAGAATGCTAATTACCCTACTTCCTCACTAAAGGTCCATACCATCTTCCGATCTCAAAAAAATAAAAATAAAAGATGAATGCATAGCCAGAAATCTAAACAAATTAATTGACAAAAACAAGGAGAAAGCAAGAAATATAAAAATACTCAAAAATACTCCTTTTCTGGGGTTGCCTCCCAAGTCGTGCCTTTGTTTAACATTATCGGCTCGACTTAGCCTTTGAGTGGCTAATTGGTATAGGTCCTTTACAATAACACATTGTTGTCCTTGAAATCTTGAATTTACTTCAGGTTGAGATGGCAATTTCCCTCCCATTTAAGCCTCCAATTGATTAATGGCAGTTGTCATTTGGCTTATTTGGTTCTCCAAGTTTTGAATGCTGGATTGGTTTTCCTGTTGAAATTGCAAAGTATTAGCAGCTAGTGTTTTAACCACCTTTTCTAACAACATACCTATGGTCTTGGTAGGAACTGTCCTGGTTAAAATTAGGAAAGAAATTTTGAGGTCGATTCTCTCCATAGCTTAAATTAGGATGATCTCTTTCTCCAACCTCGTATGTGTTGGAGAATGGATCATAAGGTCTATTTGGTACGAATGGTGTCTCGCTACATTCACTTGTTCAATATTTTCCTCTTACAACATTGGGTAGACATCAGTTAGATGCCCCACTATTAAATAGATTCCACAAGCTTTCACCTGTTATCTATTCCCTACAGCAACGCTCTTCCGATCTAACAAGAGAAGTGAGTTCAGATAATTGATTTCCAATTAATGAATTTTGTACCTCACTCACCCTCCGAATAAGTGCATCATTCTTTGTACCAAATTGCTGAAAATTCTTAGCTTATGAGAGATTAAGGTCCTTGTTGCTTTAGGGGTTTTATTAACTAAAGCTTCACCACTGGCAACATCAATCTTGCTCCTCTCCATTGGCATTATTCCTTCATAGAAGTATTGAATCAAGAGTTGATCACTGATTTGATGGTGTGGATAGCTTGCATAGAGCTTTTCGAAGTGTTGCCAATATTCATATAATGGTTCTCCTTGATGCTGTCGTATCTCACAAATCTATTTTCTAATATTTGAAGCCTTTGATGTAGGGAAATACTTTTCTAAGAATAATTTATCATCCCATTCCATGTTGTTATAGTGTCTGATGATAGAGAGTAGAGTCAATCCTTAGTTGTATCCTTAAGCAAGAATGGAAAAGCCCAGAGCCTGATTTGGTCTTATGTGATTCCAGGTGGTTTCATGCTTGAACATACTACATAGAATTCCGTGAGATGTTTATGAGGATCCTTACATGCAAGACAATGGAAGGAAGGTAATAAATGAAATAACCCAGATTTAAGCTCAAAGGTTGTATTTTCCAGATCGGAAGAGCGTCTTTTCAGGTAAATTAGGAAAAGTTATGCAGAGATGTTGCTGATTAAGATTTGGAGCAGCCAATTTTTTCAAAGTTTGGTTGTTGTTGTTGTTGTTGTTTACGGCCATCGTTCCATTAGCTGTGGATTGCCTAGCTTCTCTTCTCAATCTAGGCAAAGTCTGTTCGATATCCGGGTCAAACAACAATGATTTTGATTAGAGGAACGGGCATTGGTCATTCAAACTAAAGAAAATAACAAAACTAACTATAAAAGTAAAACTAGTTGCACAAAAAGACCCAAATTAATCATACCGTTCCATGATAACGGTGAAAAAAATTTGGTCACATGTTGAGTGCGCCAAAATAATAAATATCTTGCTCCATAAATTTAAAATAATTTGTAAAAGCAGAGAGTAAGGGCAAAATCCACAAAGAACGCCAGATAATTCAAAGTATTTTGTGTCAACTAGCAACAAAGGGGGGTTTGCGAAATATTGAACTAAAATTAATAAAAAGAAAAGAGCAAAGAAAATTAAAACATATTCACAAATACAAGCAAGAAGATAATAACATAAAGATCAATTCCAATTTTTGGTTAAGTTGTGCCCTTTACACAAATGATAGTAATAGATCGCAATGTTGCTCCTACTTTCCAGTAAAACTATTAAATCTGGATAGCAACAAGCTCTACCACCCAGATTTTCCCTGAAGTGTATCTAAATAAAATAAGCTTTTCAATTAGATCTAATCATTTGGACAACATAGAATAAACTCTCTAGATGTAGAACAACGATTGGGTAAAGAACAAGAAAAATAAGGTAACCTAAGCAATAAATTCACAAGCTCGATCTATTTATTTTAGGCTGTGTTATCCCTAATGACTAACTATCATTAGTTGCTACTTGAGATTTAAGAGAAACAATAATTACTGATTGAAACCCCAACTCTAGCTATAGAAAACTAATTGTTAAACGTAGTCGATCTCTAAACTAGGTCAAACAATCAATGTTCGTAAACATAAACACAAGCAATTTCACAAGAGAGTAAGAGACAATGTTACTAAATTGAATAATAAAGGAACAAGAAGTAGCCACAACATCCCCTCGAATTGGAAGAATGGAGAGCTTAGCCTTGTGTGCGCACTCAAAAAAATTTTCCTCCAACTCATTTTTTCTATTAAGTAAAAAATTGTATATCTAAAGCCAACACATGACCACTTTATATAAGGTCCAAAAGTGGCTGATGTGCCTGCACTAAGTATTCTATTCAATTTTGACATTGCAGTGTGGCCGTACTAAATAGGCAGTGCGGCGGCACCAATATGCTTTTTTCTTTCTTTTTGGCCTTCACGTTTTGTTGTATGATATCTTAGTCCCTGAGCTCCAAAACTCTTACAAAGTCGCCCGAACTTGATTTTTTTTAAATTTTCCTTGGTCCTATAACAAATAAACAAATTAAACATAAATAAATATTTTAATATAATAAAAAATAAAATACTATTATGGAGAAATTAAACAATCTCATAAAACACCTATCAGTGGCTCAAATGGCTCTCTCACCCATGGTTTCATTTTCCAAGTGAGTCCAATGGTTTGGTGCCAATGCTTTTATTTCCTATTGGTTGTAATGGTTTACAGCCAATGGCATTATTTCCCATTGGCTCCCATCGTTTTAAATATATTAATTTATCTTATTTTATTTTTATTATTATATTTTTAAAATTTTATAGTGAAGAAAGTACACCACGGCTTTAGAAGGTGTTGACATCTCCTGTAGTATGTCTAATAATTTCAAGAATATCATTTGATTTTTAGTATTAAAATCCACGCGATGTTACAACTTGGAATTATTAGGGAGATCAATCTTCAGCGTCTTCAACTTTTTCACAATCACTTGCAACTCATGTATTTCAGGCAATAGGGATTTATTTTCAATAAATTTGAAATCAAAACATTTAGAGATCATGAATTTCTTTATACTTTTGTAATGCCCAGATTCTAAGCACCCGGAATGCTAACACTATTTTCCTTTTTTTACAAAATAAATGCATTTAAAGCGGAATAAAATATGAAGAAAATAAATTTCATAATAATCTTATGAAAAAAACTTATTACTGTCAAGACATTCAAATATCCCTAAATAAGTAAATTATGTTTATTTATTCGAAAAACCATTTCTATTTAACTAAGTGCCACTACTGCACAATACGTCTCCTCAGGCTTCGAACCTACAAAATGTTTCAATTTGAAAGAGTGAGTATTTCATAGAAATACTCAGTAGCCACGGTGCAAATTACTTAATTTATACCACAAATACACATATAAACATGCTACTACATGAATATCTCAGAAAAGTTCTTTACTCGAAAACAAGCATCGTATGGTAAATGCAAGTTTTTGACTCTCGTATCATGCTATAAAGCATATAAATACTAGCGTTGTAATCAAGTATTGCATGCATATCATAAATATTCTTGTCTCGTCTCGTCTCGTCTTAAGTATAAAGCAAATAAGCTCATCCATATAATAAACACATAAATCACATGCATAATGATAGGACAGATCAATTAATTTTTGCGCATACTTTGGAAATAACTTTTTCTAGGAAAATGAGACTACCTTAAACTTGTGAGCTAGGCAACCTTTATAAGAAATTTATTGGTGTATGGATCCTCACGCCTCGTCTAGTCAAAAGAAATAAATTATCTTAATATTGTGAAAATAATTCCTTTTGGAAAAAAGAAATAAACTTTAAGGACTAAATTGAAACTCTAGAGTAGTTTTGGACTGGGACTAAAAAGATGGATGCTAAACTTTAGGGTGGAAATATGTGAAACAGAAAGTTGAAAACCGTATTTAGCTAAACCAAAAACATTTGGACTTAGTAAGTAAATCTGGAAGCATATGGAACTTGAGGTGCAAAAATGATTAAATATAATATCCCAATTCTTGCCCAATCATTCAATTCGGCAGATTCCCAATTCGGAGATAAAGAAACAGAAGCTTCAAGTAAAGGAAATTTGTCCATGGCTTTTGCCAGAACTGACGTCGGCTAGTGCAATTCAGGCGATAGTGGATGTGAACCGTGTTTCTAATCTCCTATTTGTGTATGGTAAGACTAGGTAAGTTTTTTTTTTTTTTTTTTTTTACACAGTGAGTTTTGGGGGGTGCGGGTTCTGTGAAGGCGGGTTCCGACGAGTTTACAGTTGCTGGCGACTCTTGCGGTGATGCCAAGACAGGAGATAGTCATGTATATGTCAACCTCAAGCCCAAGGGGTGTAGTCTTTTGTGGGTATATAGGCAGTGAATGTATATGTGTGTATCTGCAGTGAATATTTATATGTTTGGTGAAATTTTGATGCATGAGGGTGATGGCAGGTGGTGAGGAATTTCTGGCAGTGAGGGGTGTTGGTCGGCGGTAAAGGGTGCCATATATGTATTCTATATGTATGTATTTATGCTTAAAAAGGAAAACGAACCAAGAAATAAAACAGGGTTTCTTGAACATACCGACTCGAGAATATACTTGATAGTTGCTAGGATTTTGTTGAATTTGTGTGACCAAAAGTGGTTGAACAGAAACATATTTATAGGCTATTAGTGATCGGTTTCTCACAGGGACCTGAAGATAAAATTTCATTGCATGTGAGTTTAGTAATTAAAGCAGCACTAGGAAAGGGAAAATAACGCGAATTGGACTCCTTGGAACTTTCTACGATTGGGTAAGGATTATTTAGGTGTAACTAAAATTCAAGGTCTTGAAAAAGATTTGGAATTAAAATAAATTTGTTTAATATAGAATTTAATTAAACTTTTGAATATATGACTAGACGGGCACTAAGATCGTTCTTTAAAATAGGCAAGATTATAGTGACAAGTTTTTATTTAATAGAATTTTATTCTCAAAATTTTTCGAGTGCTGCAACCTTAGCCCCTAAAATAAATTTCATCCTCGAAATTTGGCTTATCTAAATCTATGAGGTCTGGGTATTTGTCTCGAATTTCTTCCTCTTTTTCCCAAGTGACCTCATCACTTCCCTGTCTACCCTACTAGATTTTTGACTAATGACAACTCTCAATTTCTCAAGATATGGACTTTCCTCTCTAATATGCATGCTGAGGTCTCTTTGTCAGACAAATCTTTCTGAATCTCAATATTTCGATAATCCACTAAGTGATTTGGGTCAGGAATGCACCTCTCCAACAAAGAGATTTGGAAAACATCATGTACTACTAAAAGTTTCGGCGGCAATGCCAATCTATATGCCACATTACCAACCTTCTTCAATATCTCAAATGGCCCAATAAATCGTGGTCTCAATTTCTGTTTCTTGCCAAACCACAAAACACCTTTCATTTGTGCCACCTTAAGGAATACCTTATCCCCAATATGGAATTCTACGTTCTTTCTTTTTAGATCCGCATAACTCTTCTACCTATCGTAAGATATCCTAATCCTAGATTGAATCTTCTCAATCTGTGCAACAGTTTTCTTTACCAGATCTGGCCCCAATAATTTCTTTTCACCGACCTCATCCCAATAGATTAGTGAACGACATCTCCTACCATATAATGCTTAGTACAGGCCATGCCAATAGAGGCATGATAACTATTATTATAGGCAAACTCTACTAAGGGTAAAAAGTTATCCCATTTGCCACCCAAATCTAACACGCAAGCTCTCAGCATGTCCTCCAAGGTTTGAATGGTACGCCCAGACTGTCTATCTATTTGGGGATAATATGCAGTGATGAACTTCGATCGAGTACCCGTGGCAATCTGGAGGCTCTTCCAGAACCTCAAGGTAAACCTAGGATCTCGATCGGATATAAGGATCTCAATCGGGATACAATAGAAGCCGGTACTCTATGTAGTCGAACAATCTCACTGACATATAACCATGCCAGCTGATCTACACTGAAGCTCATTCAAACTGGCAAGAAATGAGCTGATTTAGTAAGTCGGTATACTATCACCAAGATAGCATCATGACCCTTGACTAAACTTGGAAGTCCTACTACAAAATCCATCGAGATCGGAAGAGCGTCGTGTATCCCACTTCCGCTCAAGTATATCTAATGGATTCAACAAACCTGAAGGTCTCTAACATTTAGCTTTAAATTACTGACAAACCATGCAACGCCATAAAAATTTTGCAACACTCCTCTTCATGTTCCTCTACCAAAAGGAATCACGCAAATCGCGATACATCTTTGTCCCACCTGGATGTGCTGTGTAAGGGGCCAAATGAGCTTCTGTAAGGATTTCATTTCTAATCTGGTCATTATTTGGAACACAAAGTCAACTTATGAAGAACAATGCTGAGTCTAAAACTATCTCAAATCCTGGTTGCCGAGAGATCTCTTCTCCAGATCTGATCTTTTCTAGATATTTGTCATCCCAACAATCCGATCTCTCAAGTCTGGTTTGACGATACGCACTTCAATCCTTAAATTCTGAAAATCCCGAATCAACTGATCCTGAATGGTATACAATGCTGATAGTTGTCCAGCATTCTTCCTGCTTAATGCATCTGCAACTGCATTGGCTTTACCCTGATCATAAAGAATAGTTCAGTCATAATCATTTACAACTCTAGCCATCGTCTTTGTCTCATGTTCAGCTCTTTTTGGGTAAAGAAGTACTTTAAGCTTTTCTGATCAGTGCAAATCTCGCATTGCCTCCATACAAATAATGAGGCCATATCTTTAGAGTATGCACTATTGCTGTAGGCTTCAAGTCGTGAGTTGGATAATTCTGCTCATGTGATTTCAACTGTGTAAAGGCATAGGCTACCACCTTTCCATGATGTATTAATATACATCCCAAACCATGTTTAGATATGTCGGTATAAATACAAATCTTTTAGCACCATCAGGAATAGTTAGCACTGGAACTGACACTAACTTCTTCTTTAATTCCTGAAAACTCTACTCACACTTGTCCGTCCACTAAAACTTAACACCTTTCCATTCAGCTAATTCATAGGGCCTGAGATCTTAGAGAATCCCTTGATGAATCTCCAGCAGTAGCCCGCCAACCCTAGGAAGCTTCTGTTCGTATAAAATATGCGTACAATAGTGGACAATGAGTCTGGGTTATTGTTCCACGAGGAAAGATTCAAGTCCGAATACTCGATTCACGCTCCAATCGAAACAATTAATATTTTGGATTTTGTGATAAAAAGCAAATAAATAAATAAAAGTAAAAATTAAGCAAGTTAAAAAGAAGTAAATTATTTAGGAAAAGTTTTCTTCAAGATTTATGTATACTTAGGACTCACAACTTCACTATCATTGATCCCCCTAGCTACCCGTTCATTGATTCAACAAAAACCAATTCTAGTTAACGATCAAGTTCACGTAATTAATCAACTATCCAGCTCAAAGCTAGTTAATCCTACTCAATTAGGCCCCTCACCTATCTCTAAGTGAGTACGTTAACAACCCTCTTAAGTGCATTAAATAACAAGAAACTCATGCAAATATCTCTGAAGATCAATTCACGGGGTCACACTAACCACAAGCAAATTTTTTTGTCTTGTCTAAATTAATATCCTTTGTCACTCAATCTAATTCATGTATTCCTCTCACGAGTTCAACACAAACCAACAAAAATTCACAAATTCGCGCACCAAATAGTGAAAGCCATACAAAACAACGGTAAAGAATTAACTAGAAATCAACTTTTGGGCATTGAATCAACAAACAAACAATTAGGGTTCACAATGGAGTTACAATGTTCGTCCCAGGAAAAAGGACTAGTTACACATAATAAAGATCAAATTGATAGAGAGAAAGAGAATAAGGCTGGAAATCATGAGCCGGTTTATTGAGAAAAGGACTGAGAACGAAGAACGTTGCACCAATCTTCTTCAATCTCGAACTTGAACTCAAACATCCCGAACAATCTCTATGGACTACTTGAAGAAACTAATGTAATTTTAATATATGTATCAATGTCCTCAACGGAGAACTCATCTAGCCCTATTTATAATAGTATTAGAAGCCCTAAAGAGTGCTTAGAAATCGTGAAAGAAACTTACCAAATTAAGACTTTGGCATGAAAAAGTAAAATATAAATTTTCTGACGACTGGTCATTGTGGCCGCAATGAATTAATTGAATACGCCTGCAGTGAACAAATGAACAATCTCCCAATTCCTTCTTTGCACCCGTAATCAGGTATCATTGCGCCCGAAATGCTCTGACTTGCTCTTTGAACTTCGTTTCTGGGATAGGCGATTACTGCTGCGATGTGTAATTTTTCTAGGCTGCAATAGGTTGAAATGACCACTTCGTTGCACTCGCAACTGACTTTTAGCTCTCTGAACCTTGATTTGTGACAGATATTGCCTCTACATTGCACCCGCAATGCAACATACGTTGCGCCTGCAATGAACAAACTTCAAACTTGAGATTTTTTCATCTTTCCTTTGATCCTCCATCTTTTTTCTTGTTACGTTTTGGTCGCCAAACTCCAGAATGTTTGCAACATTAGTCCAAGACCATCTAAAAACATGCAAATTCTACCTGAATTAATTCTCTACAATCCTTCTTGAGCTATAACCTAAAAATTAACAAACTAACACATAAATATACACTTTTAACCAAAAATTAAAACACTTAAACACAACTTGGAGTATTTAATGGATATAAATTATACACTTATCAAACATCCCCCACACTTAAACCGTTGTTCGTCCTCGAGCAATAAACAAAAACAAAACACGAAACACAAACATAACTATTAGACTCTTCCCAGTGACATAAGGTAAACAACTCATTATTAAACTTATGGTAAACCAAGGAAGCTCGCCTAATAAAAAGGCTCCAAAGTAATGCAAGAGTTGAGAATACTTTTTCTATTTCTTATCTTTTTTCACAACTAAGGATTAACACTTCAAAACTAGTAAAATGTCATGAACAAGGGTACTCAAGCACACTTTAAAATCATGATATACAACTTTTACCTAGAACAACATAAACCAGACTGGACAACCCTTACAGATAATTCCACTTTTTGCTCAAGTGCTTAAGGGTTATGTGTTTAAGCTCAGAGTTCTGTCCACAGGAAAGTTCTATTATAGGCTTGCAAGATTTCTCATTCTCCACTACTCCGGTGCACATGAAGCACACAAATCAAAAGGTCTTTTGAGGGTTGTAATGGGGCTAAGGTTAAGGTGGGAAAATTTGAGAAATAAGGCTAATAAACCGTTGGAACTAGTAGAACACAAAATTTATAATATCTAAGAAAGTCACAACCAATACTCCCTTCGTCGTTTCAAAACTTCTGGCATTACCTACGCAATAAAAATATGTTCCAAGTTTCAAAAGAAACTCATGCCTTTAATTTAAAAGGATACAATCCTTTATTTCAATTTTTTTTTTCTTTCACATAAATTTTTTCTCTATTCCTTCTCTTTTTTCTTCTTTCTTTTTTTTTTTCATTTTTCATTGCCATTTCTTTTATTCATCAACTTTTTCTCCTTTTTTTTTCAATTAGTGAACTTTTTCATTTTTTTCCCACATAGTCAAACCACAACAGCCTGTACATAATCACATTGAACTCATCACCTTATCATTAACAACTGCTTTTCCCCCACACTTATTTCTTTTCCACCTCATGCACCAAAAAAAAATCAACGATCCACTAGTCCGTTAGTTAGGTAAGGATATATATTATTTTTAGCTCAAGAGTAGTATTAAGGGTATGAAGAAAAAAATTAGGCTATGAGGCTCAAAGGGGGTAATGTAAAAGATAATTCATCGATAGGGTAAGCTTTTTGGCTAAATCGGTTAATCAAGAAAGAGTGTCTTAATCACATTCATGTTATGCACATAACAATATAGCCTCGAAGAGAAATAGAGCAAGTCCTAGAGACACAAACCCATGGAAGAATATCTCACATGAACAAAGATAGTGAGACCAAATAAGAGTGTCAGTCTAAGGCTCAAAATCTCACTGGCTTAAATTTGTCAACCTAATCCAGTCATAACCAATTCCAGGTAAAAGTAAATAAATAGAAAGTGCGAGATCACTTATTCAATCATGTTATGAGTCTTTCCAGGATTATAGCACAAAACTATTTGCTTTTGCTCTTCTTTTTTTCTCTATTTTGTTTTAAAACTCAAGCGTTACTTAAGATCCAAATTCCAGTGAAGCTACCCTTCTTTTAATTTCAAAAAGTAACAAGTTAACGCCTCATGTCGAATCAAGATTCTTCAAACAAGAAAAAAACAATAACATTAATGCACATAAATTCCCCTCCCCCAGCACTTCTACTCTACATTGTCTTCAATGTAGAATGACACAAAACAAAAAGAAGGGAAGGAATCAAGAAAATTGCAGAAAATTATTTTTTCTTTTTAAACAAAAATTTCAAAAATAAAAATTAAACACTTAATCATAAAATTTAAAATTATTTTGCTCCTAAGGCATTATTATTTAAAGTAAAGTTCATAAAGAAGAAACAAATAAAAGATAAGAAATTAGAGAGGAACGAAGTTACCAGGTGGGTTGCCTCCCGCTAAGCACTTGTTTATAGTCCCAAGTCTGACTGTGTCTGAAATCACAGTGGCTAGTGGGAGGCTTTGATGCCTTTGATTTGTATATTGTCAGAAAGATGAACCATCTTTGTTTTCTACTTCCAGACCCAGACTTTCTTCTTTTTCTTACTTTTAATTTTAGTTTCAACTTTCAGCTTTTCCTCCAACTATCTTTAATATCTACTTTACCAGTTATATGATCAATCCAGTATACCTCCTCCTAGTTGGATGGTTGTTCAATGGGCGTGAAGACATTAAAAGTGTCATGTTCTTCTTCAATCCTCAAGATGAGCTCTCCTTTCTCAACATAAATTAAGGCCCGACTAGTTGCTAAGAATGGTCTGCCTAAAATTAAAGGCAAATTTCGTTCCTCTTCAATATCTAAAATAAGAAAATCCACTGGAAATATAAATTTCCCTACTTTAATGAGCACATCTTCAACCACCCCATGTGGATACTTTACGGACCTATCAGCTAGTTGCAGTGAGATATTTGTAGCTTTTGCATCCCCAAATTTAACTTTGGGTAGACAGACAAGGGCACAAGGTTAATACTTGTACCAAGATCACATAATACATTATCAAAATTAGACCGTCCAATAGTGCAAGGTATTTCAAAACTCCCTACATCTTTTAATTTTGGAGGCAATTTGTTTTGCAATATTGTACTGCGCTCCTCTGTCAAAGCTACAGTCCTGAAATCTTCTAACTTTTTCTTATTGGAAAGTATTTTCTTCATGAACTTGAAGTATTTAGGCATCTATGCTAGAGTTTCTGCAAATGGGATGTTTATGTGCAACTGTTTGAATACTTCAAGGAACTTCGAGTACTGTCTCTCCAACTTGTGTTTGATAAACCTTTGAGATATAGAACTAGAGGCATACAAGCTTTTCATCGGCGGTCTGTCTACTTTTACATGTCTCTCTGCTTTGTTCTTTTTAGCCAATTCCTTCTTTTGTTCATATTGTTTAACATCTTTTGGTACCAAATTTCCTTCACAATTGGTCCTTCAACCTGAATTTCTTGCAATTGTAACCCACTTCAAGTTGTGATGGCATGCAACTACTCTCTTGGATTTATTTCTGTATCACTAGGCAGTGTTCCTGGTGCTCTAGTTGCCACAACCTTTGCCATTTGACTAATGTTTTCAAATTTTTAATTGCAGCCCCTTGATTTTAAAGACTTTGCTCAGTTTTACTCATGAACTAATTGTTGACTTCTAAAAATTTCTGAAACATCTCTTCTAAAGGGCTACTTCTCACTTCTTGTTGTTGAAACCCCAGAGGAAGAAAGGCTTGCCTGATTGTCTTTCCATGAAAAATTTGGATGTTGCTTCCAACTTGGATTACAAATCTGTGAATATGGGCAACCCATATTTCTTTGATTATTTCCAATTGACTTGTGTATTGTCAGATGTTCCAAGATGTGCAGCAGGACAATTAGAAGTAGCATGATTAGCACAACAATAGTCACAGACTGGAGATGCTTGGATTAATTACCAGACTGTTTTAACAAAGTATCCACCTTTTTTGTTAAAGCTGCCAATTGTGCCGATATGGAGGTAAGGGCATCAACCTCATGAATTCTACCAGCTTTTTGCATTGAGCGATCTGAGTACCATTAGTAGCTATTAGCTACTATCTTCTCAAAAATTTCAGATACCAGATCAGAAGTCTTATCGTTCCGATCTAATTAACGATCGAGTTCACGTAATTAATCAAATACCCCTCTCAAAGCTAGTTAATCCTACTCAATTAGGCCCCCTCACCTATTTCTAAGTGAGCGCGTTAACAACCTTCTTAAGTGCATTAAATAACAAGAAACTCAAGCAAATATGCCCGATGTTCAATTCACATGACCACACTAACCACATGCAAATCCCTTTGTCTTGTCTAAATTAATGTCCTTTATCGCCTAATCTAATTTATGTATTCCTCTCTCGAGTTCAACACAAACCAACAAAAATTCACAAATTCGCGTGCAAAATAAGTGAAACCTATACAAAACAACGATAAAGAATTAACTAGAAATAAACTTTTTGGAAATTGAATCAACAAAAAAACAACTAGGGTTCACAATGGGGTTACATTGTTCATCCCAAGAAAAATGATTAGTTGCACATAATAAAGATCAAATCCATAGAGAGAAAGAGAATAAAGTTGGAATTCATGACCCGTCTATTGAGAAAAAGACTGAGAATGAAGAACGTTGCACCAATCTTCTTCAATCTAGAACAAACTCTATGGACTACTAGAAGCAACTAATGTAATTTTAATGTACGTATCAATGTCCTCAAAGGAGAACTCGTCTAGCCCTATTTATAAGAGGCTTAGAAGCCTTAAAAAGTGCTTAGAAATCGTGAAAGAAACCTACCAAATTAAGACTTTGACATGAAAAACTAAAATATAAATTTTCTACCGACGGGTCATTACGGCCGCAATGAAGTAATTGAATGCGCCTCAATGAACAAATGAAAGATCTCCCAATTCCTTCTTTGCACCCACAATCAAGTATCATTGCATCCGCAATGCTCTGACTAGCTATCTAAACTTTGTTTCTGGGATAGACGATTGTGGCCTTTCATTGCGCCCACAATGTGTAATTTTTCTAAGCTGCAATAGGTTGCAATGACCACTTCGTTGCACCCGTAACTGACTTTCAGCTCTCTGAACCTTGATTTGTGACAGATATTGCTTCTACATCGCGCTTGCAATGCATCATCATACGTTGCACCCGCAATGAATAAACTTCAGGTGCAAGATTTTTTCATCTTTCTTTTGATCCACCATCTTTTTCCTTGTTACTTTTTGGTTCCCAAACTCCAGAATGTTTGCAACATTAATCCAAGACCATCCGAAATCGTGCAAATGCGACTTGAATCAATTCTCTACACTCCTTCTAGAGCTATAACCCAAAAATTTACAAGCTAACACATAAATATACACTTTTAACCAAAAATTAAAACACTTAAACACTACTTGGAGTATTTAATGGATATAAATTATACACCTATTTCTCATATCTCCAGCATTAGTAGGTGTAGGCCAGTGCGTCACAGCCTCAACGTTAGAAGGATCAACCTCGATACCCCTGGCTGCTACGACATGACCTAAAATCCGATCCTTTTAAGCCAAAATTCATATTTCTTAAATTTGGCATACAACTCCTCTGTTCTCAAAGTGCCCAGCACAATCCTAAAAATGCTGCTCATGCTATTTTGGATCCCTCGAGCAAACCCGTATGTCATCGATAGAGACGATGATGAATTTATTTAGATACTAGTGGAAGACTTAATTCATTAAATCCATGAACACTGCAGGGGCGTTCGTGAGACCAAATGGCATCACCGTGAGTTCATACTGTCCATACTAGGTCCTGAATGCAGTCTTAGATATGTCAGCGGGCTTGATCTTCAACTGATGATATCCAGATAAGAGATCGATTTTTGAGAATGCTGTCGCACTTTTTAGATGATCGAATAAGTCTTCAATCCTAGAGAGAGGATACTTATTCTTTATTGTTAGCTTATTGAGTTCTAGGTAATCGATGCACATTCTCATGCTGTCATTTTTCTTTTTGACAAATAGAACAGGTGTTCCCCAAGGGGACACACTCAGTCTGATGAAACCCTTCTCCAATAACTCTTCCAGTTGAACTTTCAATTCTTGCAACTCCTTAGGTCCCATATGATAAGAAGCTTTAGACATTGGTGCTGCTGCCCGGGGTACTAGATCTATGGCAAATTTCACATGTCTGTCTAGTGGAATGCCTGGTAGATCTTCTGGGAAAACATCAGCATGCTCCCAAACCACTGGTACTCAGTCTAGAGTGATTTCAGTTGTTAGTTCACCCTGAAGAGATAAACAAATATCCTTGGCAACTGCCTTTTACAAAAAGCTTTTCTACCTACATCACTAATATGAGGTGGGGAAGTGGTCTGACCTTTGATCCATAGAACCTAAATGCTTCTTCCCCATTTTTCCGAAACATCACTTTCTCTTCAAGGCATATGATGGTAGCGAGGTTATTACTTAACCAATCCATGCCCAATATTACGTCAAAATCCTTCATCCCGATTATGTTCAGATCTACTTTCAATATTAGTCTGTCAAAGTCAATTGGTACTGCCGTAGCTATCTCATTCGTCTTAATAGTTCCCCCTGAAGGAAGGCTAACCTCAAGTGTACTACTCATTCTCTCTCCTATTAATTTCAGTCTAGCTAGGCATGAGGTAGATATAAAAGAGTCTGTCAGAACATACACCGGAATACTAGAAACAAATGGTATACTTGTTATCATATAACATTACTATCAAAGAACTACACATCACAAACACTTAAATCGCGACATCTACAGGACTACCATAAATAATTTGTATACCTGTTATCACGTCAGCATCATTGATGGCATTCTCGTGCGTCATGGCAAATACACGAGCCTTTCCTTTGTTAGCCTGTTGCCTACTCCTCTTTTGGTGAGTATTCTGAGTAGGAGCGTTTCGGCAATCAGATGAAAAATAGCCCAGCTGACTGCACCCATTGTACACTCCCTTGTCCCATAAGCAACATCCACTATGAAGCTTCTTACAGTTAGGGCATGGTGGAATTGAGTTAGCTGTCTGTCCACCAGTTGACCTTGTGTTTGGCTTCTTATTTTATATCTGGTCCCTGTTTTGCCCCTGCAATTTCCTCTTTCCCTGATTTTGTTGATTGCTCTTACTCCCTAGACCATCATAATATGCCATAGAATATGCTATTTTCTGAACCATCTTCACCACCTACCCATAAGTGGGTAATGAGTGAGAGCAAACAATCTGGCCAATATCCAGACGTAGGCCCCTCTTAAAACTCCACGCTTTATGGCTTCAGTGCTCACCAAGTGCGGGGCATACCTAGACATCTCTTCAAATTTCCTCTCATATTCAGTAAAGTCTAAGTCGCCTTGCTTCAAATTCAGGAACTCAGACTCGTTATGATCTCAGAGAGCTTGTGGGAAGTATGAATTTGCTAAATCAGTTTCGAATTGTTCCTAAGGCAGGCTCCTTTGTTCCTTCTGTGTCCTAGTCCTACACGCGGACTCCAACGAATAGCCGACACGCCCTTCGAGTATGAATTCTGCACATAACACTTTTTGATCATCAAGTCACGAGATGTGGCGGAAAAATTTCTCAATGGACCTAATCTACTCCTCTGCAGCTAAGGGGTCATTGCCACTAGCTAAGGGGTCATTGCCACTATCAAACCTGGGTGGCCTGCCTAGGGAACTAGGGGTGTGCAAAAAAATTGGGACTGGGTGAACCAGACCGAATGGGCCGGTCCCGGTCCGGGCTTTGTGGCCAAAATGATCGATCCGGTTTGGTCCGGTCCCAGACTGTGGGTTTTTTTTTTGAAAACCCGGAAACCCAGTCAAAGACCGGTTGACTTTTTTTTAAATATATAAATTGAAAGTCAATTTTCACTTTTCATAATATTCAAGAAACAAAAGTCAAAACTATTTCCTTTACATAGTCACTTGTACAAAAGGTCCATCCTATTTATAAACCCTAATTATTTGACATTTTACAAAACTTTCAATGTGGGACAATCATTTAAACTTTAAATTAAATATAAAGAACTAAGACAATTATTAATGTCTCAAAGTTCACAAAATTTCATTTACATAGTCACTTACAGAAAGACTCATCTTATTTATAGGCTCCAATTATATTGTTTTTTTACAAAACTTTCAATATAGGACAATTAAAAAGTTAAAGCAATACCACCAAATTTCTTTTTCAAGTTGGAATTTTTTGGCCAATAAACTTTTTTAAAAATCATCATTATTGTATTATTTTTTAAGCAATAGTTAAGAATAATTGTGTTAATATATAATGTTACTAGAATTTGTAACATTGTAAAAATTTTGTTAGAGAAAATTCTTCGGATTTAGAATATGTTTATTGACTCTATTTAAGTTACATGCTATTATTATATAATATATATAAATATATTTATATATAGACGTGGAGAATTTGTGCTTATACATCTTCTCATTTATTTAAGTAGTTTTCTTATTGGTAAAAAATGTGAAATTGATTTTCTTGCTTTTATTTTAAGTCGTAAGTGTTATTTATTTTTGACAATTACATCATTTTTGTAATATTTAATCTCTATAAATGTCTAATAAAGTAGGAATTATCTATCTTTTGCCTTTTGAAAATATCAAAATTGTATCATAAAATTATTAAAATTATAAAGTATATATAATATTTATAAATTTTACATTTATTTTCCAATTTAGGATATATATTTCAAATATTTAATAATTTTAGATTTGTTAAAATAAAAAATGAGAAATACTAGTAAGTCTAGTGCTTCTACCTTACAGAGGTATGTTAATATTTTTGTTGCGTATAAAGTTCTTCTATTTGTTTATTTTAAACTTTGTTTATATATGTTTTTACGTTACTAAGTCTATAGAAACTTTTTTTCACAAGCCCGGAAAAACCCGAAAAAACCGAATTTATTACCCGAACCCGAACCGGGACCGAAACCCGTTTGCACAGTCCTATAGGGAACTGCTCAACAATGGACTGGGACGGGACAACTTGAGCTACAGGAGCGCCTTGTCTGAGGTCTTGCACTGCTTGGAGCAAGTCCCTCATTAGGTTGGCTTGTGCGTTTCCTCGTGCCATTTCCTTTACACAGGAATTCAAAATGAGTTTATCTCCATTGTTAACAAGCTATAACACAAGCATTCGTACATAACAAGTAAAACCACTCAACAATGATAAGGCGGGATGGAAACTTTATTTCATTAATCACTGAATATCCTTAAACGAGGAGTAGAAAATATCTTAAATGAATGAATAGAATTGTGAACTAAAATAAATGCTATCATAAATTATAGTTTCCATCTATCTATCCTGCTACCATACTCCTAACCATCCATTTCCCCTATTGCCTGTTGGTGGTGTGCTGCGGGTATAAGTAGAGGTACTTCTGCC
The DNA here is from genome assembly GCA_963692815.1 of Nyctanthes arbor-tristis. Taxonomy (NCBI): domain Eukaryota; kingdom Viridiplantae; phylum Streptophyta; class Magnoliopsida; order Lamiales; family Oleaceae; genus Nyctanthes; species Nyctanthes arbor-tristis. The sequence continues at coordinate 16,123 of CAVNYN010284846.1, read as the reverse complement.
CGGTGGTGTACTTGGGGTATACTCCAGACTCTACAACAGACACCTCGCGGTTCTCATCAAGCTATCACATCCTATTTCTCAACTTCTTGCAGTGGTTCTGGCACGTGTGCCTCCCCACGCATCACCAGTTCATCACAGAAGGTCTGGTAATCTACGTCCATCCCATGACGCCCTCTCAACTCTCCAAGCAGTTGGGAGATCTGTGGACACCAGCTCTTTGGAAATGTCGATATCAAGTGACCAATAGAGTCTGCATTATTTGTCATGAACCCACTGGCAATGGCTTCATGACGTGCCATGTTGTACTCAAGTATACGCTCCGATACAGTAACTCCAAGTGCGAACCTATATGACAAGAACCTACGGAAGATCGTATAGGTCCTTGCCCTGAACACTTGTGTCCTACCTCTCGTTATCGGTGCCATATTTGAAAGTACTGTTTATGCCAAGTCCAGCTAAGTATTACTATTTTTTTTTCAATTTAAGCTAATCTCGAGGACTATAAAGCTGAAATCATCAAATCTTTCTCACTAAAAAAATAATTACATATTTTCCCCAATTATGCTCATACTCGATTCTTTCATAAAGTCGAATAGAATTCTTCTTTCTTAAATATCTATCTTATAAAGTCTCATAAGTAATATGTATTTGACATAACATTGTAAATGCTTTCAAAATAAATAATTATCTCCAACCAGCAAATCTTTTGTTTACCTTCAGAGTCAGCGGAGAGAGCGATGACAGTGGTAGTTTACAGAAATTCCTAACTTTATTATAGTGAAAACTTTTTTCTTTTTGAAAAATTTTCCAAGTATACAGAAATGTAAACCCGGCTCTAATACAAAATTGTAACGCCCAGATTCTAAGCACTCGGAACGCTAACACTATTTTCCTTCTTTTCATAATAAATACATTTAAAGCGAAACAAAATATGCGGAAAATAAATTTCATAATAATCTTATGAAAAAACTTATCAATGTCAAGACATTCAAAATATCCCTGAATAAGTAAATTATGTTTATTTATTCCAAAAACAATTTCTATTTATCTTACTGCCACCACTGCTCAACGCATCTCCTCTGGCTCCGAACCTGCAAAATGTTTCAATTTGAAAGAGTGAGTATTTCATAGAAATAGTCAGTAGCCTCGGCGCAAATTAATTAATTTATACCACAAATGCACATATAAACATGTAACTACATGAATACCTCAGAATAGTTCCTTACTAAAAAACAAGCATCATATGATAAATGCAAATTTCTGACTCTCATCTCATGCCATAAAGCATATAAATACTAGCATGTAGTAATCAAGTATTGCATTAATATCATAAATATTCTCGTCACCTCTCGTCTTAAGCATAAAGCAAATAAGGTCATATATATAATAAACACATAAATCACATATTCACATGTATACTGATAGCACAGATCAATTAATTTTTGCGCAACTTTGGAAATAACTTTTTCTAAGAAAATGAGACTACCTTAAACTTGTGAGCTGGGCAACCTTTATAAGAAACTTATCGGTTTATGGATCCTCATGACTCGTCTAGTCAAAAGAAATAAATTATCTTAGTATTGTGAAAATAATTCCTTTTGGAAAAAGAAATAAACTTTAAGATCGGAATTGACACTATAGAATACTCTTGGACTGGGACTAAAAAGGTAGATGCTTAGGGTGAAAGTCTGTGAAACAGAAAGTTGAAAACCCTATTTAGCTAAACTAAAAACATTTGGACTTAGTAAGTAAATCTGGAAGCATAGGGGACTTGAGGTGCAAAAATGATTAAATATAACATCCCAATTCTTGCCCAACTATTCAATTCGGCATATTCCCAATTCGGAGACAAAGAAACAGAAGCTTTCGGTAAAGGAAATTCGTGCGTGGCTTTTGCCGGAACTGACGCCAGCGAGTGCAATTCCGGGGACGGTGGACGCGAATCATGTTTCTAATCTCCTATTTTTGTATAGGTAAGACAGGGTAAGGTTTTTTTTTTTTTTTTTTTTACAGTGATTTTTAGGGGCTGCGGGTTCTGTGAAGGCGGGTTCCAGCGAGCTTACGCTTGCCTGCGACTCGTGTGGTGTTGCCGAGATGGGAGATAATCGTGTATATGTCTACCTCAAGCCTATGGGGGTGTAGTCTTTTGTAGGTATATAGGCAGTGGATGTATATGTGTGTATATGCAGTGAATGCTTATGTGATTGGTGGAAATTTGGTGCATGAGGGTGATGGTAGGTGGTGTTGAATTTCCAGCGGTGAGGGGTGTTGGCCGGCGGTAAAAGGTGCCATATATGTATCTATCTGTATGTATGTATTTATGCTTAAAAAGGGTAATAAACAAAGAAATAAAATGGGGGTTCTTGAACATACCGACTCGACTCAAGAATATACTAAATAGTTGTTGGGATTTTGTTGAATTTGTGTGACCAAAAGCAGTTGAACAGAAGCATATTTATAGGCTATTGGTGAATGGCTTCTCACATGGATTTGAAGATAGAATTTCATTGCATATGAATTTAGTAATCAGCACAGCCGCACAGGACTGGGAAAGGGAAAATAATACGAATTGGACTCCTTGGAACTTTCTACAATTGGGTAAGGATTATTAGGTTCAACTAAAATTCAAGGTCTTGAAAAAGATTTGGATTTAAAATAAATTTGTTTATTATAGAATTTAGTTAAACTTTAGAATATATGACTAGACGGGCACTAAGATCGTTTTTTAAAATAGGTGAGATTATAGTGACACGTTTTTATTTAATAGAATTTTATTCTCAAAATTTTCCTATCGATACAACTTTCCTTTTCGGACTTGTGTTTTGTCTCTAGGGCTTTCTATATTTCCCTTGCTGATAAAATGGCAATGTACAAGTCATAGAGGTGATCCAAGAGTGTATTCAAAATGTGTCCCCACGCAAGAAATCATCTTCTTGTCTCTTCTTCCTTTCAGTCTTTATTTCATCCGAGTCTTGATATGTTGGTTCAGGTAACGGTGCTAATTCCGAATCCAGAATATAAAACACCTTCAAGGTAATGAGTAGAAATTTAATCTTGTCTTTCCACCTAGAAAAGTTAGTTCCATTGAACCTATCAAGGCTCAGAAGATCTTGATTCATAATCTTGATTGTCGCCATCATCATTTCCATCTCCATCGCAAAAAATTTTCTTGAGATTGATGGAAACTATAAAGAAAATTGATAGAGAAATACTTGGATGATTGAAAGAAAACCGAACCTGAACATGAATCAATTCTGTGTCCTCAAACAAAATTTGACCCCATTTCAGAGATTTTAGAATGCTCGAGGGATATACGGCAAATGGTTTGAAGGATTAAACAAGTCTTACAATGTTCCAACACCAAGCAAAATAAAGGAACACAAGATATGAGAATAATATTTGAAGAACTTGTAATGATTTTGAGTATATTATCTTTTGGATTGTCATTTGGATGAAAATCTATCACTTACTTATAAATTTCCAAGAGGTTCCACCGAAAAGACACTACTCTTGAAGAGCTTCCACCGAAAAGACAATACTCTTGAGCAAAGAAGGCATCAATACATGAAAAAAATGCCTTAAAAACGTCCAAAATGGAATTTAAATTTGTTCCTAACCTTTAGCTAGTGTGGCCGAACAGTGCAACACTATAAAACCACAGTGTAAAAAATTAATGCATGCAGTTGACTTGCGCCTGCACACTTCTGCCCACATTCTGGGTTACATGCTGTCACCATATAGTATATTTTTTTCTTCTTTTTTCTTTTTCCTTTTCTTCCTCCAATATTTGAACCTCCTTTTGATGAATCCACACTATGAAAATTTATGTTTATCTTAAACTATTACAACATTCCCACCCCTGAAGAACCCCTACCCCTAACGTCATGCATCATTGTGTCAGCTCTTCCGATCTCATATAGGAACACAAGAAACTAAACCTCATTCATTTATGAAGTTCATGTTGCATTTGTAGTTTGTACCAATCATATATACATAATAAAATTGAGTACTCTAAAACTCACAAGTAAAAGAATGGCAGCCTCGGACAAGGTGGTGGAGACAGTGATCATAGGAAACTATGGAGAAATGAAAATTGAAGAAAACCCTCAGGACATCAAGCCAAAGGTTTCTAAGTTTTTCTGGCATTCGGGCTGAGCATTGGATCCACGAACCCCAAAAACCGACTGTAATGACCGAGTCGGGAGAGATCCAATCCAGTTAAGTAGCCCAGTGGGTCGGTCCTGGAAGCTCGAGTCGAGTTGGGCCTGAGTTACCTTCTCGAGTTTTACCCGCTTTGATAAATTTTTTTCCCAATGAAATCATGTTTGTCTCCACAATTACACAAAACCTAATTACATTATTTGAGGCACTAATTACACGAAACCTCCCAGCCCTACTCACACAGTCACACTCAGTCTCTCAACTCTCAAGAATCCTAACCCCCAAATTTAAATCCTCTCAATAGCTCCACCTCCACTGCCGATTCGCCGCTGCTTCTGCTCCTACTGCGCCTGGTCTGCTACTGCCTCTACCACCCTATTGCCATCCTTGCCCCTATTGGATTCTGCCCCTGCCACCATATTGCATTTCCTTTTTTTTCTGATTTTTGTTGGTTGAATCTTTTTCAGTTTAGCATGAACTCTTACGATGTTTTTCACCATTATATGTTGTGGTGTAATCAAGATTCAAGAAGTAGAATGTTGTTGAAAGTGTAGAATGTAGGTTTTGAAGTATTTTTCAATTAAAAAAATTAATCTGAAATTTGGGAATTATTGGCCCGACCCGAAATCCAAGTCAACATGAGTACCAACCGAGCTGGATAGGGTTTAGGTCGAGGCAAAACCCGGCTTGTCCGACCCGATTTCTAGCCCTATCTGGTATGGTGACTCTAGTTATGATGCCTGGTTTAGTTGTGCCTCAAGCCAAGTCAATTTTTACATTTTTCCACTATATATATGAATCCAAATTCTTGGTATAATTTAATTAAGAAATACATACATTCCAAAGGTTTCCCGATTATTATGGCTACAATGGAAATAGCTTTAGAGAGGATGGAAGAGGTGTTCACATGGCTCACATTTGTTGATAGGTTCAAGAACGGGAGCTGGGCATGAAATATGGGGACAATTTTGCCTTCAATCTTGCCTAAACCCATGGCACAGTGCTGAAATCGTCACCGGCGGGTACTTCATGTTGAGAGCAGTATAAACAGTGAAGAGCCGTTCTCTGATGTCATCTTCTGTTCCTAATATGATGCTCAATTCATAAATTGTTGTTAACTTGCAAAATTTTCATTAGTTATTCACAAAGCTTAATAGCATTTTTATTTGATATCATCAAGCTTCACCCCCAGTTTTTGTGGGAAAAACCTTTGTGAAATTTGAATAAGGTTTAATATTATCAATCAGATCGGAGTCCTATATTTGAAATTTCATGGGCCGTCTGAACATTCAAATTTAAGAATTAGAAAATCCCTAGTCGGCTTTTATCTTCAAGGAAATGCGAGTTCAAATTAAGCATCATATAATCTACTTACATGATAACTTCATAGAAAGCTCTGCCTTTTCATCTTTTCTCATGGTTTCCATTACTCGGCCCATGGCATTGCACAGATAGACGGTATTAGTAATAGTGGAATAAGAAACTAAGAATTACCATTTATTAATAAGAATTCGACATCACTAAATTTAGAAGCTACCGTTCCATTATTAAACCTGGCTTTGGACTTTACCACATTCAAAGGAAAAGGAAACCATAACGTGTCCCAATTCTAATAGCTTATAGCTTGTGAAATAAGCTACCCAAGACTTCATCAGCATCCTTTGGAGTAGCCCACACTCCTCGTTTTGAGTTGTGTTCCTCAACATTCCTCTGCCTCTCGTGATATCTCCAACGGGATTCTAAGAAATCAACTCTATATTGAAAATGAGTGTGGAATTTGGAGAAACTAGAGGTGGAAAAGTGAAGTGTCTCCATAATCTAAATCTGGTGGTATAGTTGAAAAAAAATGCTCTTTCACCGCTTTTCATTGTACATGTTCCCTCTTCACACTTTCTAATTACTCCACTTGTCAAATTTTTAAGCAAGAAAGGTCGAATTGATAAAGGTAGCTTAAAAAGTGAAAACAAACATACAATTAAAAGTATGAGAAATTTAACAAAGGGATAGAAAACTGAGTAATGCAATAATGCATTGGTCCTAATTTGAATAAAAATGGGGGTTCCCTTATGTCGAGTTAAGTCAAGATATCCTCCATCTTGGATCCTAACACTATAATGAACTCATACAAGAAACAGAGCTTATTGTCATTAATGTCACTAAGAAATTGAGCTAAAGTCTTTAACGGGAAATTAACACTTTTCATCCTCAGCATTTTTGGTGGGCACGTGAAGGGGTGTAAAAAACTTGGATGAAAGAATTCTAAGCTTCAACTTTAGCACAAAGTACTGGAGTTTTCGATGAAGTTCCCTTTTGAAGAATCATTTTAAACAAATCTTTATTGCCAATACTTTTCTCAGGTAAGCCCGAAACTTGACCTTTGACTTCTATATAGAGTGATGGGTCGAGAGATTCAGCCATTTCTTTATTGATGTCTTTTGGCTAAAGGATGAGACTGTAAAGGAGGAAGCGAGAGAGAATTGAAAGCAATTATTGGAAGGCAATAATAAATGCAAATACATAACAAGAAACTTTTTAACTTGTGTTAAACTAAATAGCTGATTAATTGTTCACTACTTATTCAAAGGTGCTAATATTTCACGGTACAAAACATTTTTTGTAGATCTATGATGATCAAACTTGTCTACAATTGGTTTAACAAGGATTTTTCTGCATTTCTTTGTTCTAGCTCTAGATAAGGCGACATATAATTGTCCATCTGAAAATACTGGTTCTGGAAGATGCAATCCAACAAAATCAAGGGTTTGTGCTTGAGCTTTATTTATTGTCATTGCAAAATACACTCAAATAGGAAATTGAGTTCTTTTAAACGCAAATGCATTTTTATCACTTTCAAATGGAATAAAAGGAATTCTGGTTAATAGTACTCTCTTACCTTGACATTCCCCAACAACAATTTTTGCAACAATGACATTTCAATCAAAACTTCTACAGATAAGTCTAGTTCCATTAAAAAGTCCTTCAGAAGGATTTATATTTCATAATTATTGGAAAATTTAGCTTTAATATGAGTTCATGGGATGGTATGCCATTTGGAGTCAAAGTATTTAAGAAATCTTCTTGTAAACTTTGTTTTGATACATCTAATGCTTCGTCAAAACTAAAATATCTAAAAGTTTCTCCAAACAAATAATTGACTAATACACTGTTAATTTCATCCACATATTCATCTTTAGAAGTTTAGATAACTCCATTTATCACATGATCAAGATTTTCGGCATAGTTATCTAATTTTAGAAAAACTGCGTCTATTAATTTTCATAAAGATGCAATGTCTTCCTCATAATTTTTGGTTATCTTAGGTAAAAGCTCTATCATATTACACGAATGTTGTTTCTTATTTCCATTACCAATTTCTAATAAATATTCAGAAATTGTGGGATCTAATTGGGCTATCATATTTTGCACTAATTTAAATTTTATGAGAGAAGGCCATAGGTAAGAAGTCACAAGACTTGCTCCTGTGAGATCGTGTTTTTTTCCTCTCTGAATAACAGGTAAAACTTTTCTAAAATCTCCACATAGGATTACAGCTTTGCCCCCAAATTGTAAATCAGAATCATTTACATCTTTTAACATTTTATCTAGAGATTCCACAACATAACGATGTACTATCAAAGTTCATCCCATATGATCCGCTTTGTTTGCCGGAAAAGTTCCGCCAAAGCAAATTGTTGGTTGATAGTATATACATCATCACTACTTATTTCAAGTGGAATTTTAAATCTAGAATGTGTTGTTTGACCTCCTAGTAATAAACCAACTGCAATACCAGTAGAAGCCGTAATAAAGTAATCATATTTTGATCTCATAGCCACAAGTAACGCCCGGTATAAAAACATTTTCCCAGTTCCGCTATGCCCATTAATGAAGAACATACCTCCAACATTATCATAAACATTTCTTATTAGGGCATTATATGCTTTTCGTTGTTGTATATTAAGTTGGCTGGCTATCAAAGTATCTTCCTCAGATATCGCAATTCCTAGTTCATCATTTATTACCCTAGCAATCTGCTCATTTTCTTGCAAATTAACATCAAACTCAACAAAATCATACTCACTGATAGACTTCTCTGTTGGTTCTAACACTGCATCTATTTCTCGTAAAGCTTTTAATTTTGCCATTTGAATTGACATGTCTCTAATAAAATCTTCAATCGTACAATCTTCAAATCTATCCCACAATCTTTTAGGCTCATTTGGAGCACATAACATTAAAATTGTAGCAAACAAGCAACGTAAAGCATTAGGCATTTAATATCGGGAAGCTTCCTCTAAACACAACTCGCAATTAGTATATTTATTAACTAATCCATGTTACATTGCAGCTTCTTGAAATGATGACATCTGAACACCATTCCCAACTTTAAGAGCTTCAAATGATGTTGCTCCTCTTATATGATTCAACAATATACGTAGAATATCTTTCTCCTTTTTTGGTTTAGATGCAACTATTCTACCAACAATGGAACCTTGTTTCCTCAGAGCCCAATACTTTGTGCATCCTATACAAAATGTTTTGGGAACTGTTTACGTAATAATGTCCTTACCTTGTCATATGTGAGATTCACTGGAAAATATATAATAATATCGCTAATTCTAACATTTGCTGTTGGATCATCATCTACCCAGATAACAACCATTTACGATGCAGAAGGCATATTATACACTCTCTGGTCCAACTCCGAGTCACATTTTATAATAAGCACATGACTTTTTAAATCTGGAACACTGCTTAAAGTTCTGCAAAATCTAGCATATGGATTTACTTGCATGATTGTAATTAATTTTCAAACTATTGAGTCTGATAACTTTTCAGAAAATTACAAACAGTTCTGTAACTCGTTTTCCGTATCAAGAAAGTAGAATTATAAGAGGAACGGTTGCTTGTTGGGAGAATTGCATATAAGAGGAACAACTGCTTGCTGGGAAAACTTCATTTATGTAATGATATACTTGACCTAAAGCTCTAAAAGTATATATAAATATATACCTCTATTTCTCTTACACAAGTTCTTATCCTCTTCCGATCTCTGAAAGAAGTAAAACAAAAATTATTATTATAAGTCCAAACAAAAGTTTTGAATTCAAGAGAATCTAGAGAATTAGAGATAGACAATTTGCGTAACTCTTCTAGCACAATATTTATTTCCAATTTAATAGCCCCCTCACCACAACAAAGTCCTTTACTTTCATGTTTATATTTTAAAGCCCCACAAGGAACACATGTAGATCGGAAGAGCACACGTCTAAGTTTCAATATGAATGTCAAGTAAGGTTATATTTGTAATAGGAGAGTTGGATCTAGAATTATATTGTGAAGGAATTAGTAATGTAAGAATCACAATATTCGTTGTTCACATTTGGCAATACAAAACAATCTGCATAAGGAAAAGAAAATGTCATAATAAGAAGAAAGATATAAAGATTACAATTTGTAGAAAAGATATTTAATTATAAATATTATCAATTTGTTCATACATTTCTTTTAGACAAGAGATAAAAAATATATATAGCATAGAGATATATGATCAAATAAAAGGATTCAATGTATGTTCTCTATGAACAGACAAATGGACCACAGTCCCTGTCTCCCATGTGTCAAAATATTTTACAACATAAATTGGTCTAATTATGATTATTATTAAATGGACTTTTTTTTTTGGTGTCTAGGTCTAAAGAACAAACACCCAAAGAAACTGCAAATGCTCATATAAGTTTCATCACCGCTACCATCGAAGGAGCTGCTCATACTTGAGTTAAACATATCATCTACAAATATATATATATATATATAAAGGAGAATATTAGACCTAAAAGCTTGAAAACTTTAAAAAAAAAAAAGCATGAGCAAAGGATACAAAGTATGGATAGATATGAATGAAACACTATCTTACACTCTTCATTATGTCGTACAAAGTATGGTCATTATGTCGTGCTCCAAATGACTTGCCATAGCATCATTTCTACTTCTCAAACTTCTACCATCTACACTGCCACCTTCTTCCATCTTTGTTTTCAACCTCAAATCTCAATGGCACTCACTATGCGTTTTTCTATTTTCTGCTTAAATTTCTAGTCGACGCTTATTCGTTGCTTCATTATTTTTTTTAACAAATGAAGTATCACGAGCACTATTTTCTGCTATCTTTAGCAAGTGCGGATAAATTTATAGACATTGTTTGAAGAAAAAAGCTTGAAAAAAAAATTAGGAATCTAAATACAATGTACAAGCAAACATAGCTTTTGTGACAAATAAGTAACTATTTTCCACTTATGGATAATGAATGAAGAACTTTAAAAAAAATAGTAAAAGGGGAAAAACAGTACACAAATGAATATGGGTTATGAAAAAACATGCACATTGCAAGGAAAAAATGGGCCAATAATGTCACATATTCTATCACTACATTTGTTGACCAAATAATCCACCGCCAATACTCAAAATTGAACAATTAATGCATGACTTTTTGCTGAGACGTCAAATACATTGTAAGCTTCTAATTAATTTTAAGCTTCAAAACTCATTTCGTTTTTTCATAGGTAAACCATTCATGTGCCTCCATCGATATATGTGCTTATAACTAAACTAAAACCAATGTAATAAACTATATTTGCAATACTAAGAAAGCAAAATTTAAAATATTCACAAAGTCCATCACTACATCCTTGTAGTAAAATTCATAGAAGTTTGTAACACAAAATCCATTATCATATCCTGTTGTGCCACCATATCCGGTCGTGCTAGAACTGAGACAAATAATATGATTTTGGGAAAAGTACAAGACAAATTTCAAGGCTGTGTGTAGTATTTGGTTGAAAGGATGAACATTAGCACATGTGTTGGAAGAAAATGAATGTTCTTGGAAGATGTATCAGTCCAAAAAAATGCCTTCAATTACCTCAAAAGAAATAATATTTTTTTAGGCACTTATATAACTAATCCTGAGTAATTTATTTATATAACTGCAAGTCCATTCCATTAAGCCCCCACACCATGCCTCTTATGTTACAAATTATCATAAAAATAGTTGAGATAGTTGAGATTCAGGTACAAATATAAAGTTGAAAAACCAAAATACCTGATTAAAAAAAAAGGTGAAAAAAAATCAGTCGAGACTGAAACCTCAAAACCTAAGAATTTGAAGACAAGCTCGTGTTGAAATCGAACAAGAACTGGATGAGGAAATATAAAAAAACTTAGGGTTCTTACATGTAAGAATAATGCACCTGAAAACCCAAGAAGAAATCTAAAGCAAATTTGGGAGAATTTCGGAAATGCAGACTGATAAAAAATAGGGGACAAAGTAGACTGATGCGTCTGATGCATATGGAAGAGGATGAGAGATAAGAGGCATGCGGAAAGAGGCAAGACATGTGTGGTCAATGAGGATCTTGGATGGAGAGATGGGGGTTGCGTTTGAAGCATGTAGATTGGACTGGTGGTTGTTCGAGAGGATGGAGAAGGGGGGTGACGTAAAGGCATCTTTGGTGGAGAAGGTATGATCTGGCTTTTGATTTGGTGGATAAAAAGTAAAATAAAAATAGAACCAAACACGATCCTAGAAAGACCACAATGTGAATAGTAAAAAAAACTAGCTCTTGTAAACAAAACTAGTATGCATGCTTTGTTCGTGTTTTTTGTTATAATTTTGTAAATATTAATGATAGTACGTAATGAAATGAACAATTTACTTTTGTAATAATAAAAATCAGTCCAATAGTTATATCTTTTTTTTTTTTTTTAAATCAAATCCAATGGCTATATACATGAAAGAAAAAAATGAATAATTATTAACTAAATAATATAATTGGTAATCCTGATTTCCCATCAGATTATGCCGTCATGTGTGAGTAGAACTTGCTTGCGGGTGGAACCTATATGTGGGCTCCCAATAATCTCCCTTCACATAGGTCTCTCTCGATATAAATCCTAGAAGATGTCTAACGAGAGATCATTTTTAATCTAATTAGAGTATATTTTTCACTTGATAATGAACAATTTATAATACCTAAGAAAACATGAAATACTCCAATTTAAAATTTACGTTTATCAATTTCTTCTTCAATCATATTATTTTATAATATATAAAAATAAATAATGACAATTTGAAAGAAAAGTAACAACAAAATCATGTTGAAAAATTAGTCTTTTTTGTTTTTTTATAAAAGTCAACAATTGTGACTTTTTGTGAGCTAGTTGTAACCAACATACGTTGTTTTGAGAATTTTTACTTTTCAATTTTACCCAAATATATATTTAATAAAATATTGGAAGAATAAAGTGTGATAAATAAAAAATTAAAATAAAATTAGATCCAAGGACTGTGCACAAAAACGTAATTGATTAATAAATATTTTTACTAGGTTATATAAGAATTATATGGCAAGAATAAAATAGATAAACAATAGTTATGAAAAAATGATAAACAAAAATCAAGAAACAAATAACACAAAAAAATTAAGAAAAATGTTAAAACAACCATGTAAAATTAAGTCTCACCTTATCAAAATTGATTGGATAATATTAAATAACCAATTAATATACACACTTACATACATATATAAATATATAATAAAACATTAATGATGATTAATAACTAATAGCATTTTTGGAATTTGAATCTCTTACGCTCATCCCTCATTTTATATAGTAGTGATAGTGATTAAGAGAGCATGCTCCTTAACTCTTTTTAGTTTATGAATTTTTTTAAATCAAGTCACAAACACTATTAAATTAGTGGATGTTTGAATCTATTTATTCAAATCGAATTGTAATTATAAATTATAATGAAGTGAAATGAGTAGTGTAAATTTCATCCGAAGTTTCAAATTTGTAGTTATAAATGAGCAGTTGTCAAATCAGTAGTATATGAGATTATAATGTGTTTGAAGAAAGAGACTCAAGCACCTCTTAAGTTCATAAGCAAACATTTTTGTCATGGGAAACTCACAGCCAACACACGAATGTAATGTCATGTTCTCCAATTTTAACTAAGCATCAATTTCTCTATATTTTTGTGTGTATGTATATCTTTTTTTTGGGTTTAATTTCGATAGAACTTAATTGAATTTATTATTTAATTAATAGAACGTAATTGAATTCATCATATAATGAATTGAATTAATTATTAAAATAAAACGCTAAAAAGTAGCTGCATTTAATTTAATTTAGTTAGAAAATATTTAATATTCATTATACTTCAATTTGATAGGAAAATGAACTTGAATTGAAACTAACCATGTTAGATCAGGTTATATATAAATCATGCCACATTATACCACATCGTGAACTTAACCACGTAAGTAACGAATCGTAGATTCAAGATCAAAACACCTATAAATATTACTTTTGGGCTGAAATAAACTAATTTTAAAATATTTGTGACGATTGTACGAGCGATATAAAGAAAAAGTTTTATTAAATATAAAGTATAAAGAAAAAATTAGTATAAAGTATAAAGAATAAATTTTATTAAATATTTGTGACATTGTACGAGCGTTATGTTTATAATTTACTCTTAGTTGTTAATTCTTATTAAAGTAGATATTGGAATCTTTATTAGAGTAGATATTGAAATCTTTAATTTAAAGCCCTTATTCCATATTTTTTTGACTTCAAAGTAAAATCATAATTATAAAAAAAAAGAATAATAAACGAAAACTTCCGATCTAGCATGGAAAAACAAAAGCTACCAAAAAAATGAATAATGAAAATGAAGTGACTCTTTTAATAATCGCTTCACTACTATATATAAATATATTCGTCCGGTTACCGTTGCAAGGAATAGTAACCTTTTTTGGCCTAACTTTACACGTTTTTTTGCTAGAGGCTTCTATTTTTGCCAGAATGTTCTTGTTCGCTCCTTTTTTATTTTGTTATTTTTTTTTTAATTTTCCCCAAAGCCTCTTAATCGCATATCAACCCCCACCACACGAGAAAAAGCTCCCAACGGTGTCGTGTCCGTCCTCGACGGTAAGTTTCTTGCTACACATTGCCCTTTCCAGCTCTATTTCCTTTTATCTTTCTTTCTCCCTATCCATTATCATTAGATGTTAGTTATATAATTTGTAGGGAGACTTTAGGGTTAATATTTATCCAGTTGTAGTAGGAATTTGATCAGTGAATTACTCAATATTTTTGTCAACCTTTCAAAAAAGAGTCCAGTAAAGTGTGTCACTGTTGGCGATGGTGTGGTTGGCAAGACTTGTCTTTTGATTTCCTACACTAGCAATACCTTCGCTATGGTTGGTTTCTCTTTGTCTTGATTTCTTAATTCTTGTAATGAATTTCTGGTCTTTGTTTTGTGATATTAGAAAGTTGGTATTCTTAGGCTAATTCTTGTAGTTGGGAATTATTGAAACTAACTGCTACATTATGATTCTTGGCCCTTTTTCCAAGTATTTGTGTCCGAGATTGTTTTATCTTTTGGATGGATTTTTCTTTCATTGATGGTTTGAACAAATTTTCTGACTGTTGGAAATTCTTCCAAAGAGTAATGCAAAGGGGAAAAAAATTTAAAATAGCCAGAAGAATTTCTACATGTTTTATTTGATTTAGAAGATTTCAAGAACTTCTATTCAAATTACATTTGATTTTATGTGGAACTATGCTATCTGTTTTCTTATCTTACAATATAAAATGGCAACTCGGAACAAAAATATGTTTAATTCTTCTCTCAACCTATAAATGAAAAAAAGGAAGAAAAAACTCATCTAAGCAATCCCCTTCCCTGTTCATGGAATGAACTAATTTACTATATCTAAATTGGTCAATTCTTATTTTCTCCCAATGAATACCAATTTTAACTATTTTTGTTTTACATTTTAAATAAAACGGGATTATGTACCTACTGTATTTGATATGTACTTGTGTTTTCTTTTATTTTGATGGGAAATTAATATTGAACAATTGATTTAGAATTCTTATATAATAGGAATGATGCTAGACCATGGAACCTTGTAGTGTGTTGTAAGAGTTCTCTTTGTTTAGTATTAATTTTTCTCTTTATTCTCTATTTTGAACTTCAATTAATTATTAAAATTGAGTATTATAGTTCTTTAGTCTTTCATAGAATTTGGATTTTGTCTTTCCCCCTACATTATTATGCTGAATTGCTGCTGATTTACAAATCTTATATAATAGGAATGATGTCAGATTATGGAGTTAGCCTTATGTAATGTGTTGTAAGAGTTCTCTTTGTTCACTATTTATTTTTCTCTTTATTGTCTATGTTTGAACTTCAATCAATTGTTAAAGTCAATTATTATAATTCTCTAGTCTTTCATAGAATTTGGATTTTGCCTTTTTCCCTACATTATTATGGTAAATTGTTTTGTGCACCAATGGATTCAACTTTTCTTTGCTTTACATAAATTCTTCATGGCAGATGAGCCACGTAAGGCTTTGATAATAGTGTTTCATTCAACTACAGATGGAAAGAATTAGAAATTTCCTTTGCTAGAGTAGTGTTTAGAACAAGTTTATGTATATACATTTTGTGAAATTACCAGATGTAAGATTAAAGAATTTTAAGAAATTGGCTTCTCATGATATTTCTATCTCTCTATATTTTTTTCCTTTCTTAGAAATTATAGTTAGCCTTGCTACATTTACTTTGCATTTGTGTTTGGAGCATAACTTTGCATTTTTAAGCATGTATTTGTAGTTTTTTCTGGATGGCCAAAATTCTTTTCTTTTCTTTTAACTTTGCTACATATACCACTACTTAATTGGATCTCTTACTTCTTTCTGACATCTTATTTCACCTTTCATACCTTAGTTACTCATTTGTAAATTTCAACCATTACATGCAGGAATAATTTTCCATAAAAAACAACAAATGGCTGTCAAGAAAAGCTAATTTCGGAGATTCTACCTGGTTTTCGAAAGGTTGGACAGTAAAGGTTATTGTGGCAGAAAAAAGTAATCCAAAATATTA
>CAVNYN010284845.1:0-21913 GCA_963692815.1 Nyctanthes arbor-tristis | reverse complement strand
GTAGAAAATGTGTATACAAGTAGACTTTTTCTTTTTACAATGCCCACTAGCTGATCATTCCTAGCCACAACATTTTATGGTGCTATAAGATAATTTTTTTTTACATATGGTGTTATATCATTTTCAGTACAATGATGTCGATAAATGATAGCTAGAATTAGATGCCTAAATATGTAACCCATATATAATTTAAAAAAAAAAATGTAACCCATAGAATAATTAAACTTATCATTAAATATCATACAAATTTATCATATAAAGCGGTGCCATGCTATATCCTTTTCTTGGCTTTACCGGGGGCTTATCTTGACAGAAATTCTGCCCATCCAAAAAGCACTTAATGGTCAAATAGAATATGCTCTCTACGATATGCACATGCATATGCATATACACCTAACCTAAGGCATAGATAAAGATATGGACGGAAAGATCCAAAAAAGCTATTAAATTAAATAGAAAAAGTAAACAGAAGCCAAAACAAAGTGCAACTCTTTGGTCAAGGCAAAATTCATACCATACATTTATATTTACAAAAATCAACAAAAGGTTCCAGCAATGCTGTTTATATATGTGTGTGTGTGTGTGTGTGTGTGTGTGTGTGTGTGACTGACCAGTAGAAACCTAAAACCTGTTCAGAAAGTGTTCATGTTTCTCAACTTCATAAACAACAGAACCACCTCATCAGTATCTTGATGTTAGCAACAATTTAGATTTTCAACTCCATTTCACAAACTCTTCATCCTCAGACAAGTAAAACTGAAATGATGAAATCATCACCCAAGAAACACCAAGCCAAAATCAAGACTTATGCGAAAAACCACATCTTGATGAAGATTGCCAGACCCATTTGGAGGACAAATGCAGAGATGACCACTACTGTAATTTCGTTCTCCTGTATGTAAGATCTGAGATTCAAGGCAACAAAGCTGGCTGACACAGCGCCAGCAATTAATATGATGATCCATCGCAGAAACTCGACTGGAATAACCAACAGGAACTGAAAATATTCAACGAAAAGAATCAGGTCACCACATTACTAATTTAAATTACACTCCCAAGGGTATTAATAGAATTAAAAAAATTAAACAAAAACTCTGAAAGAAATGCAAAATCAGTATAAGTTTCACCAGTCAAAGTCCCATATTGCAATGGTTCACATGAATGTCGAATAAAAAGCAAGCAACCTCAAATTCAGGAACCAAATAGTTGCATATGAAAATCAGGATAACTACCCAGAATCAATGACTTGATATAACCTCCAGCATATACTGAAAGATCAAATTAAATACTGAAAAACCAAATTAAGAGCTTGTTTGATTCTCATTATTTGTCCAAGTATGGGGAAATTATAATGAGGAGAGATGTAGAGTGTGTATTGGAAATGTAAAAATGTGTCAAATATGCGGTTGTAATTGAGCAGTTGTCAAATCAAATGTCAAATCAGTAATAGGTAAAATTATAATTTGGGTAAATAATGAGAATCAAACAAGCTCTAAATTATTTCTCTTTGGGGGGAGGTTGAGAAAGCTAACTCCTAATAAACTGGGGCTGGTTATCAGAATTCTCTTTCACCATTGTTAATCCAGCCCATAATAACTGAAAGGCCTAATGATATCAAACCTTTTGCTACCACCTAATTACATGTTAATAGCTCTGTGCCTCTCTCTTCAATGTTCTAAAATATACTACAAAGATCATTTAACCCTTCTAGTCATGTGCATAAAAGACTCTATAGGTCTATGCAACCTACACTTCCAACTACTTGAGTCATCATCCCTCAATTTATCCATGACTACTAGCATTCCTAATCAGTGTGTATCTTAATTTTTGTTTCTCATTTGTTATCTCCAGATAGCACAGCAATTTTCGACTTAAGACATTTTGTTGTTCAAGGATCACATATTCAGTATAAAAAATATTCCCAGTGTAACATAACTAGCCTTCCAACTTGATAGGTGTCTCCTGATCACATAAAACATAATAGCACTTCACTATTTTGTCCAACTTGTCGCAATTTATGCATTATATCGCCTTCAGGCTCTCAATCCTTTTCAATAACTGAACAAAGATACATGAAGCAAACACTCGTTCAGATAAAATCATACTTGAATAAAATTTTATCATCAATCTTACTCCTTTCCTGACTAAATTGCTATATATATTTATTATGCCTTAAGCAGAAACCTTTCAAGTTTAAATTGATTCTACAGCGTTGTGCATGCTTACAATACATCACATCCGAGTATCACCAGCTATAACTTATAATCACTGAATAACACACACCAAAAGACTTCAGCTTCGATGTATCCTTTAAAATCAAATTAAATAAACTCTAGCACCAAAATAGCATATACTTTAATTCTCTCACATCGGCTTGTGCAAGTGCACATAAAACCTATGTTCATAGCAAACTGCAATGATTAGAATGTGTAGACAGCAATATGTAACACATGTCGTAGCCCAATAAGCTTATTTACCGTCAAAGCCAGCTTAAATGAACTTCCGGCGATGGGACTGGAGTTTCAAATCTTACAATAGAACTGCTATGATAGATATATGGTACATTACATGTTCATCCCAGCAGGTACCAGAAGTTCATACCAACTGAAGCTCAAAGAAACACCATCTACCTAAAAATGGATTGTCGCTGGTAGAACATGTAAAATCATTGTACTAAACATGGTAGCTTTTCTCATTGCAAGAGTTAGAGAAGATCAGGCACCGAATGCCCTTGACATTTCATAGGCAGAAACAAAGACAAGGCAGGCACATATACTTACAGAGCTAACAATGAAAATGAAAAGGGAATATCCCCACAAGCACCAAAAGCGTATAAGGCTTGCATTTGATCCAAGGTACTGAAGCAGAAAGTAATACGCCAGTGGCACAATGAGCGCATAACCGTATATGGAGCAAGCTGCCATGTTTACATAACTGACGTCGAAGGTCCACAAAGTACTGTGATCACTTCTTCTGTCCATGAGGTATGTAGCACAATTTCCAAGGGATGCAATAACAAATACCAATGTAGTGGAGATCCAGACAAGTCCATAGCTAAGAGATGATAAAAAAGAAAAGGAGAAATCAGGGGGAAAGAGCAACAATGCGAACGATATAAAGCCATAAAGTGAAATGAACACCCAACATATAACTGGAGAAAAAGAATGGGAAGAGACAGGCTGTGCAGCTTATAATCTAACGGATTTGGGATCATTATCATCCTTTTTCCTTTTCATAGTTTCTTAAGCTTCCTGAAAATTTTCTGTTTTCTTTTATATTCAGTTTACTATAAATTTGTTTCATTTGAGCACAAATCTTGATGTACATAACATAGAGAATGTTAAACTACATAATAGGAGAGAAGACAAAAATAAAAAAAAAAAAAAAAAAAAAATCATATATTACAAGGAAGTATACTTAGAAAGCCTCTAACCGGGCATAATATAGAATGAAAACAATATTTATACACATTTTCCCCTCTCCCTCACAGTGTATTTCATCCATATCTCTTGAATTCTAAAGTGTCCATCCTTCCCCAAAACACCATTGAATTTTATCCTTTATTTGCACAAAAGTAAAAAGGTCAGAAATGCTTAAGTTATTCATTCAAATCTACCTATTTAATCATGATCACTTAGTATTCATCCTTAACTACCAAGGCCAAATTACCTCTTTAGAAATGGAAATATGACGAATGTACTTCACTAAAAACACATGGATGCATTCTAGAATCTATAATCATTAAGGAACATGAGAAATAGGAGAATGAAAATCCAAATTTAATCTTGAGCAGTTATTATTGACAGCTAATTTCTTCAAAATATCTTCAGTTGAATGAAAGTTGTCAGAACTATTGGAAATCTTACAAAATCGGAAACTAGAGATGACTCGTGAAAAAATACTATGGGATGGTATCAACAGTAATTAATCACCAAAGTTAAGAGAAAGTGCACCATAGATGGGCATAAGTTAGTTGCTTAAAGAGTAGTTGACCTAAAAATAAGTGAAAGGTAAACTTTCAAGAAACTAAGCTGAAAAGTTAGTTGACAACTTAACCGTCCAGAAATTTAATGAAATGCTGTAAATTTACAAGTAAAACATCAGACGTGCAGCTGAAAAGATATTTCGTTCAATGTGTTCTTTCAACTGAAGAAGTGAAACAACATGGAAGTTCCAGCAATGTCAAAATAAAAATCTTCTCCAAACATGCTACTTACAGGTCTGGGTTGGCGTGAATTTTGCTGAAAAAATCTCCACTTGTGGGATACAAGGAACTCACTACTCTGTTCAAAACAATGTCTGTATCTACATCAAAATATTGTGTATACGAAGAGATACTGAACACTCCTTTCCAGTTGTTTGTCGACTGCTGTGCATCTCCATCTGCAGGAATTATCAGGTTGCATACAAATAGCTGTTTGAGCAAAAGTATTCGGCCAAACAGAGCGTGCTTTGCTAGTAAAAGCTCCAGAAGTTGGGAGGTATCATGCTTTGTGAAGGGCTAAATGGCACTATTATCAGACTCTGATTTGGAAACTGGAAAATGCGATCTTTCAGCCCCCTCTCTGGGCTGTATCCAGAGATTAATCTATTATCTATGCTTTCTTTTATGATAGGGGCAAAAACCATGGTCAAATTCCAATAGCATTTTTACCTCTCCATCTTGCAATGCACCTTTTTGTAGGACATAGGCAAATATTATTGGGGCTTCAACATATGAATCATGACACCAAAATAGTGAGTAGATGCATTTGCTAAAATCATGAATTCAAAATGAAAGGTGGAAACTGTTGTTCAAGTATAATTATAGTTAACTTTAAAGAGCAGATAGGATCGTTATTAAATAAGTTATGCAAATATTAGATGCTATTAATGTCATAACAGCTATAGCTGATACTACATACCAGAGGTAGCACCAAGAGTTTGATACCCTTGGCCCTTGCTTCCACCATTATTGGGAGGAAATATTTGCAAATTTGAACCAGGAACTGAACAGGAAGCAACATTAGAATTGAAAGGCTGGTTATTCAAGGGAAAGAAAAAAAATTGTATACAAGAATTATCATGATATTTCTTACCCGCTTGGCTAGTGGGTGTCTTTTCTTCACTAACAACAGCCTGCAAATACATAGCGAATTGCAAAAAACAAACATAAACAAATATACTAAAAACCTCTTTGTTTTATAGCTGTATGAATTTGGTTTTCAAGCATTTGAAGCCTAACAAACTAATAATTTATTTAACACTAGTATTGACCAGGAAACTTAAGAGGCATCTCAAGCCGAGAAAGGTGAAAACACACACAGGGAAGAGAATTTGAATAAATTCTTGTTAAAGCTGCAGTTGTTGGTCTTTACAACTGCAGTCAAGACCCATTTCTACTACTCAGTCACAAAAAGATAAGTCAACAATATGCCAAAAAAAAACTAAAATAAAGAGAATAACTGTTTCTCACAACTCAACAACAGAAAATGCCCGAACCATAGTCAAGTAAAGGGCAACGATAAAATCATCTGAGCACCTGAATCAAGAAATATGCAGTAATAAACATGCCTAACCTATGCAATCTAAAAATGACCTCTCTGAGTGCCGTATGATACTAAATTGATCCTCTCCACGTAATATCCACTAAAGACGCCACCCACAAATTTTGCCTTATCGGGAAATTTAATCCCAGAACTAGCATTAATTAAAAAGAGAAGTCCCTATAAATAAGTAAATATAACACTTCAAATTTTTACATAAATATAACACTTCAAATTTTAACATCAGCTCCACATTTTCGGAGGTTCGGTAAAGAAGAATACAAAAACGCAACTTAGCCTATTGAGCAATTAGATCCCAATGCAGTCAAAGATGAACCCATTTTCCAGAATAATCCGCGAAAACTTATGATCAGAAAAGAAGATATTACGCAGAAAAGCACATGAATCATTGATCCATAGTACAGTAATGGTTAAAAAGTGTGAATTGAGTAGTGTACCGGGACTGAGCCAAGCAAGTGGCTAGTGGGAAGATTGCTGAAAGACTCGTCCATTGGAATCAATACAAAAATAGAGAAGGACCGAAGAAGAGCCTGTAACAATGAGGTTCAAATGATCATTTTAATCTTGATTGAAATTGAAATTGTTGATTTGAGCTGCTTCTGGAATTGTTGAGTATGCGAAGCTCGAGCCCTAAATTTCCGTTTCTTTGATGCTTCGTCGGCAAGATATACGTGAACGGGACCAATGCAAAGACAGAGAGACTGACAGAGCATATGAAACACGCTTTTATAAAGCAGTATAACAAAGTGTTTAGCTAGGATTTAGATTATAATCTACAATGTAGTATTATTTTATTAGTTATTTTTTGTAAAAAGTAAACAATTACTGCTTGACTTTTACTTTTTAACTTTTTAAAAAATATGAAACTAATAAAATAATACCGTGTGGCAGGTTATAATCTAGTATAGTTGCGAAACACATTGTAAATGTTCAAATGCGACTGAGGAAAAAACTGGGGTTATTTTTTAGCATTAATTTTACATATGGCCCAACCTTTACACTTTCTATTAAATAGATCTCTAACTTTTTTTTTTCCCTTTTCTTTCAATGTTACGAGTTACCTTTACTTTTTAAATAAAAACAAAAAAAAGGTCAAAAAATAGTACAAATAAAAAAATAATAAAAAGGAAAATAAAATTTACTCCACTTATATATCTAGCTATCCATTCTACCTATATTCCAACTCATCGGAAATGATAAATACCTACAGCATTTTTTCTTTCTTGAGAAAACCCTCCTAATAATAAAAAGGAAAATAAAATTTACTCCACTTATATATCTAGCTATCCATTCAACCCATATTCCAACTCATCGGAAATGACAAATACCTACATCATTTTATCTTTCTTGAGAAAACCCTCCTTTTTCCTATATTTCTCACATGAGTGGAGAAGGAAGCAGTAAAATGTGTGTTTCCTCTTTTACTACCAGATACAATGATCCGAATTGGGGATGCGGATGGGTAATTATATAGGTATGATGGAAAAAAAATTATTTTCTTTTCCTTTTTAATTATTTTTTATTATTTTAACTATTTTTCTTTTATTTAGAAAGTAATTATATTAAAGAAAAAAGAGAAAGAGGTATAAATGTCAATTTAATGGAATCAGAGATTTTATGTATGAATTTATGAAATATTGGAATCCATTGCGTTGAAAAAAAATTGATACAATGAGTAAAGGTTGGGAACCATATGTGAAATTTACCATATTTTTTATTAGTGTGTATATATTACTTTATTATAGTAGAATATGAGAGTAAGATTGTAAGATAAAAAATGATTTGCAAAGAATAATGAATTTTGGTGATGACAACCTAAATTAGTCATTTTTACTTTTTTGTACTTGTAAAGTAGAAAATATCCCGTATAGCTGGTAATGCTATACTTTTTCGTGGTGGAAACTATATGCAAGGTTTGGAATAGAAAAGAGGAACACCCATTTGTATACTCTTAAATTCTCTTACTTTCTCCTAGTTTTTCAATTTCGAACATCCATATATTTCGACACTTGATGAAATTCAATTCAATATAGTACTTGAGAACAAATAGAGTGATTAGCGAGTTTATTGCTATGTCCCATTCTGAACTCTATGCAGTTTTATCTCGAATTTAAATATTTGTCTAATGATCAATGTTAAATCTAGTTTGATATTCTTATTTTGAAATAATAATTAATTTTATCCTTTTCACATATGATTATAGGCGACAAAATAGAAAGTGTTATAAATTCACCAAATTGTTCTAACAAGTTTTATGTGTGTGGATGACTATTTGAATTATGATACACAACAAGTGGTCTATGATGCAAGAGTATTACTAAATGTGCAAGTGGTAACAAAAGATAAGAAGCAAGTGGATTATCTATTGTACAAGTATATATACAAGTGGATTGCCTATTAAATATGAATTATCAAGGCAAGTAGTTTATCTAATAGATGCAAGTGGAGGATCAAGCAACTCGATTATTTGGATCTACAACTTGCAATTTCATTATTAAGATTGTATATTTTAATTATGAATTTGTATTTTATATATGGCCATTTTGTCTCTCCCTTCATCTATAAATAGAGGAGCTTGTATGTTTCATTGGTTATCATCAACAAAAGAGTAACAATTTCCTCTCTATAGTTTCTTCTCTTGTCCTTCTCTATATTCTTCGATATTGTCTTTAATTTTCTTTAATTTTACAACAGAAAGGCAAAACTAAAACTAAACATAACATTTTTTTTTTATTAATGAAACCGAACCAAGAGACACACGAAATTTTTGGTTCTGATCCTTCCATGGCCTGGATGTCCTGACTCACAAATCAAAGTTGATTTTTGTTTTGGCAATATCACAACATAAATTGTAATATTATACCACATAATTATTTAGTGCTAAATCAATTCTAATATAAATTGACAATATTGTAAACTCTAGTTCTAGTTGTTTAACACGTAAGTCGTTATAACACAGGATATGAGGCGCGTATAAGTAAGAAATAGTTGTATTGGTATTTTGTTTATTTTCTTGTACTTATGTGTGTTTCGTAAATTTTTGGAAACTGATTTTATAAATAAGTGATTTTCAAGAGAACACGTGGTTGAGAAGTACGAATTTATGCGTAAAATTATTTTAATAAATAAATATGTGACTGAAAATGAGTTTGAATGAGAATTAATTTTGAAAAATATGAATCAAAGCCTAAATTATTTTCTGAGTTCCATGCCGCCAAAATAATAGTAGTAATAATAATAATGAGTGTCATATTAATTAAATTCTCACATTCCAGACTTACTTTTAGGGGAAAGATTCTAAATTTGAACCACACGTATATCTCTCATATTTGCCCTCCCTTCACCTATCTCCCTTGTGTATAATAATGATGACAATGATGATCTCCCAATAACAGGAGGTCATGTGGCAGGAGGCCTCTCTGCTCATCTTCATAGCCGGACCGTATATTCAATACCAAGTGATGATCAACATTTTTTGTGTTAAAATATTTTTTGAAATAGTCCAATACCTCAAGTATAATTTTCTCTTAAAAATGTTCTGTCAATAACCTTGTTGAAACATACCCTCCAACTACCTCAATTATTATTATCCAAATATATAAAATTTTGGGTTTTGATGGGCCTTGTTTTGGACCATTCTTCCACCTCTCCACAGGTCACCATATTCTTGAGCTTCCCATCCCCCTTCAATGGCCACCGCCACCACCCTTCTGTACCTCCTCTTCTTCCTACCACCATTCACCACCGCCACCTCACCGTCACCATACCTCTCTCCGGCCACCCTTTTCCGGGACTACCAAAACATGTTCACAAGTTTCAAGATTTTCATCTACACCCCATCTAAACCTTTCACTTTCGAAAACCCAGCTGCATCTCTCTTCTACAATTCTCTTCTCAACAGCCCCTTCCTCACTCAAAACCCCAACGAAGCCCACCTCTTCTTCGTCCCCTTTTCTCCCGACACCCCCACGCGCTCTCTGGCACGTCTTGTTCGGGACCTCAGAATCAACCACCCTTACTGGAACCGTACCCTCGGCGCCGATCATTTCTTTTTATCACCCGCCGGAATCGATTATTCAGGAGACCGGAATGTTCTCGAGCTGAAGAAAAACTCGGTGCAGATTTCTGTCTTCCCGGTTGTCTCCGGTAACTTTATCCCGCATAAAGACGTGACTCTGCCTCCCCTCAACCCGTCTGCTTCCGTCATCTCCGCCGTACCGGAGAAGCCTTCCACGATGTCGTTTCTGGGTTACTTAAAATGGGATGGGAAGGCAGAGTCAAACTTAGTGGAAGAACTGAAGAAAGATGGCGATTTCTTGATCGAAATGGAAGGGGATTCTTCAGATCATACCGGAAACGTTCAGAAGAGTAAATTCTGCTTACTTTTTCACGGCGGTGATGTGACGTGGATGGTGGAGGCGATGGCTCTGGGCTGCGTCCCGGTGGTGATTGTGGAGGGTCCGGTTCAGGACGTGCCGCTGATGGACGTTTTGAGCTGGTCGGATATGAGTTTGCTGGTGGCGGCACGCGGAGGCGCTAAGCGACTGAAGGAACTGTTGAATGGGGTGACGGAGGCAAAGTACGGCGGCATGAGAGAAATGGCGTCAGCGGCGAGTAAGCATTTGGTGTGGAATGAAAAACCTCAGCCGTTGGATACGTTTCATATGGTGATTTATCAGCTATGGCTCAGACGGCACACCATTAGATACTCTCGTAGAGAGTATAATGTCTCAACTTAATTCTCCTTCCCGTAAACACATAATTATGAAAATAATTTTGTAATTAGTATTTCGGATAGACAAATGCTATTTGTACCTCCTTTATATGAACAAAATAAAAAACACACCCCGTATTCACTAAAATGTTCCTAACCTCATCTTTATTAAAAAGACAATATTTGGAGATGTGTGTAACGCTCCTCGGACAAAAAATATGTAAAAGTAGTGATTAGTCCCTGTTGTAAAACTGCTGCTTTCTATTTTCCGTCTTCCCTTTTTAACCTAAAATTATTTACGGATTAATTAATTAATAACACAATAAAATAACCCAATAATAATACAACTGAATGTCACCCTCCAAAAAAAAAAGAAAAGAAAAGAAAGGAGGCCCTACTAAAAATAAGAAACAAATATATAAAATAAAATAAAATAAAAAGAAAGAAAATAATTATTTTCCAGGCTATCCTTCTACTCTATAATAATCTTGGAAGGTACTAATGCAGCAAAGAAACTTAAAAACCGTTCTAACTACATACTTTTCACTATAAAGTTACAAACAAGAAACCTTCACGCATAAAACAAACTTGTAAGAGGCGAGTGTTCTAGTGATTAGATTATATATCCTCAAGCTATGACTTAACAAACAGATTGACCTCAGAAGGGTACCAGCACAAGATATCAAATTGTCGATTGCCGCAATTATATTAGAACTCAATCCATATCGAGTAGTTAGAATGATCAAATGACAGTTATGGGATTCATAGATGTACACTAAATTCCTTTGGCTTCCATTAGATACCAACATATGATTGTGGATCAGAAGCATAAGAGCAGCAGTTGAAAGAAAGATGAGAACCTTTAAAGACTGGGATCCCAAAGATCACAGTAATTGCCGGAGCTGTTGTGTTTCCTTTCTAAGAGATTGAATTTCTTTCATAATTTCAGCTTGGTTTTCCAGGATCATTTTCGTGACACTAGACATTTCCATCTGCAAAATAATGTCAACAATGAGGGAGAGAATGGGGATAAGGATTGAAAGAGAACGAACGCCTAACGTATACCTCTTGCATATGGAACTGTCTTAAAATTTCAATGTGAAGATTTCGCATGTCTTCATGCATAGATTTCTGAAATGATCCAATACGTTCCTCAAGTGTACGCTGGAAAAGCTGGAGCATAAATGAGCTCTCCTGGTTAGAATCTGAGCGTAATGTAGTTTCCTGCACTTGTGTCACTCCACCCTGCAAATTAGGGAATATTTTAAGAAGAATTGATAAAGACAGGAATCAGCGGTAAGGAATTCAAATTATTCATCAAGAGTATTTTCACCAGCCAGCACTCAGGTATGCAAAGGGCTCTGGTGAAAACAACAGATGATGAACATTTGAACAAAATAAGCTGCAGCAAATATAACAAGATTTAGCATCTATTTTTTGCATACATTTGGAACTGGAAGAGCACTCGTCAAGGAAGACACATTGGACTGTGATAACAAGCTTATGGGACCTGCTGCTGTTTCGTTGGTTTTGGGTGAATCCATTGAAAGGTCACTGAAGGATGTTGTGGCTCCTATTCTCTCGGCATAACTGGAGAATCTTCTGGGAAGTGATAAAGCTGGACTGGGAGGATCAAGCTTACCAAGCGCTGTAATGCCTTTTGCACCTAGTGAAGAGGAAACATGTTCAGAAGATCCTAACGAAATATCTAGGATATGAAAGTTGACCACGATCAGGCTTGATGTTACGGCTTGTACTCTTACTTTTTTCAAGAGCTACGTCTTGCATTCCAGGCAACATTGATCCTGATGATAAACTAGCATATGTAAATGTGGTAAAACGAGAAGGCAGATTAACTGATTGACGGAAGTGCATCAACTTGTCTGATAATCGCTCGCCACCCCAAGCCTCTGGGGGAGTTATCGAAGAAGATAAATCACCAAGCGAAGATGCAGGAGTGGATGCCAAGGTTGAAGGGATGTCATCCTGTGTAAGCTTCAACTATATGAAAACATGCTTTCCGTAGATGTTTAAGCCACCATCGAGTATGATAATACTGACATGAAAGCAAATTATTCTATGCAAAGCAAATTATTCTATGCAAACACTAGCGCAGAGAAAGAAAGAAAGAAAGAAAAAGAAAAAGGAAAAGGAAAAAAAGAAGAAGAATTTTAGCTAACAATCATCAGTTAATCACGGCAAACTATCCTGGTGTATAACAATAGACTAATGAGGAAATAGAAGTTCTAGGTTGCTGCATTGCACTCTTTATAAAAACCGTCAGGACTTCACATGTTTATCAATACTGAAATTTTACAAATGCTTCTTTTCACCTTTCACATAGAATGCCCCACATAAGATCTTAAGATTTCTCAGAAAGCTGGGTCAAGTTCCTAGATTGTTGCTGTAGAATTAGTTATACTGAGATCTTAAATAGGTATTAAACTTGTGCAATTATAAATTAGTACTTTTTGGAATGCATGAGTGAAAATATTTATGGATTTGACCTAGTAAAGCATTTAACTACACCTACATTAAGAAATGAACACAAAGTATACAATGTTGATGGATTGATAAACGAGAAATGAAAAATGGCGTAATAGATCTGCAGTACACCTGCTTAGACATTGAAGATTTCCAGTCAGACATTGGATGGCCGTCACCTTCCTTTGGAAGTGCGAATCTCATAGAAGGGAATGAAGTAGATGAATTGTCATCAAAATCTTTCTTTGAACCCTTGCTACCATCCAACAACTGATCAAATGAATGAGTAATAGGTTGAACTTCCAGTAATGGAGAAAATATCTCCATGTCATCCTTGAAGTTATATCTACGAGGTGCAAGCAATCTTCCCAGTGATCCACTTGTTAGTGAGCTGGTTCGGAGAGGTGTTTCTGCTACAGCAGAAAAACTGAGTACTAGATGTAGACAAAAATCCACCAACTGAAAGAATATATATTTGCAGAACCTGTACGACTAGAAATTTGAGATCCAGAAACTGCAGTAGACAATGAAAGGTTTGATGATGCCATTGAAGGGAGCGGATCAGGCATAAGAATTGAGTCCCCTACATCACCTGCCGTAAGAACAGTTTCATCTGTGCAGCTAGTTTCATTGACAATCACGGGTTTCGATCTCTGCCAGCATAGACTTGTGATTGCCTGGTGAAGATCAAAACATAAAGCAAATATGAAGTCAATAAATAGTTTGGTGTAGTGGTTATAATAACACAAAAAGATGAAAAAATAGGCCTGATAGAAGGAAACATGGATTGATGCAAAGTTGCAAACATTGCAAGGCATTGATCTTTAGCAATGCCTGCTAAAAGAATGATTGGACAAATCCCAGACTAAAAAATTAATAATAAATGGTGGATAAGTACGTAAGCCCAAGCCAGTTTAAATTCCCTGCACCCACCCCTCCCGTCCAGAAGAGGTGCAGATTTTGGACAATCAGTCATAAAATAGAGAGGACTAGTTCAGATCCCGAGAGTGCACATCTGAACAAAATGCAAAATTCTAAAATGTAAAATCTGGATTTCTCACGAGAATACTTCTGTTTCAGACAGTAAAACAAAAAATAGATCTCCTGCCAAGTTTGAAGATGATAATAAGAAGTGAGAAGTGCTACACATACAACTAGTTTTACAAATTGTACACATGGCAGAAATCCATGAGTTCCTGCTCAAAAATCAATTTGCAAGATTTCACATATTAATGCCACGTTTATAATTTGTACAAGTAGTAGATGTAGATTTTTATCCAAGTATGAGATGACCATACAAAATAAACTAAGTGGTTTTTCCCAACAAAAAATTGTAAGATGCCCCCATTTATTAAACAAAATTCTCAACAACTAGAAGAGACCATAGAATTATTTTGAGGAAAAAAAAAAAAAAAAGAACACACACACAGAGATAGCAAGAATCACCTCAGAGTTTCCATATGCATGAAGAACTGTGATTGGTTGTGGCTTCCCACGAACATCATAAAATACAACCTGACCAGTACTTGTACCAGCTGCCAGGGTTAAACCATCATCAGTGAATGCCAGTGAGGAAAATGGAGCTTCATAAGGAATGCAAGAAGACGGCTTCCTAGACCCGGAGTCAAAAGTATATAACTTCATATCCAAACCAACGCTAGCAATAATCTGCCAGAATTTCAAGAGTGTTAAATAACACAAGCAAATGATACTTGGGATTTGTCTTCAGTGAAGGTCTTCATCTCTATATGGATAGGAATGGCATTCCAGCTCGCTAGCCAACTCTTCGCTCAATTGAGCCTGAAGGGGCTAACCTGAACAGAGAAGTTTCGGCTGAGCTGCTTGGCGAGTTTGGCTTTGGCCAAGACAAGCCAAGCTACTCATGAGCACATAAAGGAAATGACAAGAAAATAAAAAAATAAAAATTGAAATAAAGAAAGAACAAGGTCAGACTCGAGCGTGACTTAAAAAAAGTTCATATGAGATGAATCGAACTTGGCCATGGCCGAGACCAGAAGTGGCAAGCTGAGCCAAATAGTGCTCAGCTTGGGTTTTTGCCTTTATGAGGATGTACAAAATATTTAAGCCAGAAGAGACCTTGTCATTTGATGGTGAAAAACAAACGCCAGAAGTTGGTGCAGAATGCTGCT
This sequence comes from Nyctanthes arbor-tristis, assembly GCA_963692815.1. NCBI lineage: Eukaryota > Viridiplantae > Streptophyta > Magnoliopsida > Lamiales > Oleaceae > Nyctanthes > Nyctanthes arbor-tristis. The sequence continues at coordinate 7,019 of CAVNYN010284845.1, read as the reverse complement.
TCAGCCAAGAAACCTATAGATGTGAAAGGGCAATTTTCATTCTTAAAACCTCAAATGACATGTATTTCAAACCTAATGCAAATAAAGAGCCTATTTTAACACATATATCCAGGGTCTAACAGCAATATACATGAAGGAACAGTATTGGCAGCTAGAAGATTTGACCTGCTATTTAGATATATTAATTATTTTAAGGTTACTATTTATTTTATATTGTTATATAATAACAATGGTAATACTTATGATGGATCAGCCCAATCTTTAATGGAAGATGTGCAATACAAAAATAGTATGAGGATGTGAAGTGTGCTCATGCGAGTTAAGGAATTCTATTTAGTTGGGCGAGACATTTGCCCCTGTGATAGGTTAGGTTCAGTCCTACACTCCTTTTATAAAGCACTTGAAGCTGAGGCCTTGTGATGCACCTCTGGATGGCTATTTATAAATGCCTTAAGAGATTTTTGCCTTATTCAATTGAGAAACACAGTTCAAAACTCAAGGCAAGCCAAAATTTGCACCCCGCTTGTCTTATCTTTTAAAATTTGTCATTACTTGAATGAGCCATTTCTGCGCCTATTCAAAAACCTAGTTCGTAGGCGTTCAACTACTATTTTAAACACTTTAAACTGGGACACAAATCTTGGAGAAGCGAGTTCAGAACCAAGCATGCCCTAACCTCCTTGAATTAAAGTGCGGTAAATCCTTCTACCAAGTGAAGTTGCAACTTTTAAAGGCAAAGAGATGATAATATATGCTATATATATATATATATATATATTTCATGCAATTTTCACTTTTCCATCTGTTAATTTGTCTTATGGATTTTCATTTATTACGAGTGTGCATATTTTAGAATCTTGCCAAGTAAAGTTCCAACTTTTCAAGGAAAACAAATGACAATACATCAATGACATGAAACTCCCACTTTTCTTTCATTTACAATTTTCATCTTTTCTCATCTCACACAGTTCTTTGCAGTACATACCTTTGGGCTGCGTCCGGTTGTATCCCACAGGTGGATAGATCCATCATCACCTGCCGTAACCAAAAGGTGCCTGCTCATGTGGGAATAATCAAGTGCCCCTAAAACCTGGTCTTATCATTATCAGACAATGATCTAGCACATCAGAAGCCAAATATACATGTGACATTCATCCAGATAAATTTGTTATTATATATATTTGGATCAACATTTAAGCTTGGAACAGAACATTAACCTGTCCATTAGGATCCTGAAGCTCAGCAGCTTTCATGCCAGAAGCAAGGTTGTGAAGTATAAGATCCCCTTTACGACTAACCGAGGCTATGTGCTCATCTTTGCAGTTGTACATTGCACCTGCTATTGTATCGGTATGACCTCTCAACCATTTGACACAGCGTTTCTTCTGCAAATCCCATATTCTTACAACTTGACCACTTCCACCAGAGCAAACATATCGGGACCCTTTGTTACTAAAGCTGATAGTTGTTATATACTCCTGCAGCTTGTATGTGACATAATAGAAAAAGAACTCAGATGCATTTTTAAGAGAGAAAATTATGTGAAAGGAAAAACAGATTAACCAACCATCAACTGTGACTTGGTAAGCCATTAACATCATCCTCAAAATAATTGCATCTCAAGTACTTCTGGGGTTAACTTGAGGCTGGTAAGTTCCTCCCTGATGTACTAATTTTTTCAGCCAATAGATGAGTAGAGGTCAACAACAAACTCCCCACCTAGGTTCTTTTATCTTTTGACCCAAATACCAAGTCTACTCCATTATGTAAAATATTCTCTCTCAACTCGTGTTTGATGTATTGTAGAGAAGTCTTACCTTAGCCAACCATGCCTCCCATTTGAACTTGGATATAATCATATAAAGCCTAAAGGTTATATGATCACATCTATTGGATTTGCTTATTCTCTCAGGCACAGAACTTGGTCTATGAACATCTTATCCAATTACAAAGAAAGGCAATAGACAAATCTCACATGACATCAGAATTTCACTTTTTACTTCCGATAAAGAACAAAATGGAAACCATGTTAACTGATAGAACCTGTTTCCAGACATTAGCTAATCACTAATTTGATTTGGAGGGCTTGGGCGAGGTGATGGCCGGAACATGATAATAGTAGTAGCAGGTGGACAAGGGGAGGGGATACGTTAGGCAATTGAGGGGGGTTATAGTAAATTGTTTCCGAGTGAATCATCTAATCAGTTGTTCCCCATCTGACTTGATAATGAAGTGATGGCCTCAAGTGCCACAAAATTACAATGGGCCCATAACTGACAGGAAAACCTCAAAGATCGTAACTTTCTCATTAACAGTAGGAACTGAAAATTAGTTTAAACCTGAAAGCATACCTCCATAGTTTCGCCACTATCAGACTGGACTGGTACAGTGCCCAAGCTCTGTCCATTTTTTCTCCACAAAGATATTTTCCTATCCTCACCGGCACTCGCTACCACCAAATCTGCTCAAAGATCACAAATTAAAGCAAGCACTGAATTAACAGCGACCTGTAGAGTTTACCAAAAATACAAGCAAAACACTACTGACTGTTGTGATTCCACTTGACGGAGTTGATGCGGAATCCCCGAGAGGGAGTGTAGATGACAACACAGGGGTCACGGGGCTCCACCGAGATGTCAAAGAGCTTAACGGTGTCACCGCCGCTCGCCGCCAGCAACAACTTATTCGAGTCCGCCAGATTCATTTTCTTCGATCTCGCACTGAATTTGTGCGTATATGTGTATGATTGGAAGTTAGAGAGATAATTATTTCCTTATTACACTGAAATAAGGAAAAAAATTGTGAACTATTTGGAAATGGAGAGGAAAGGTTTACTGGAGAAATGATGAGCTTTGCGGGCCTTGGTTGTGAGAGAGAGAACACAGAACAGTCGGAGACATTCAAAAAAGAAGAGGGAGGGGTGCAATGGGGATTTTTTCAAAATAGTCTTAGTCAAACATCACTTAAATCTGAAAGGTTACCTTTGTTGCGGATTTGCTTGATAAACATGGGGATTGGAATAAAGAGGTGATTCAACATTCTTTCTAGCCAATAGATAGAAAGCGTATTTTGAATATTCCAATTGGAGAGGAGTAGGAAGATGTTTTAATCTGGAATTATTCACCCAGAGGCTGTTTTTCAGTGAAGAGTGGATACCACCTAATGGCGACAGGAGGAGAACCAGTTGGATTGGAGGAGGGCCATAGCTTGCAGTCTGATTAGTGGTGGAGCCTCATCTGGAACTTAAATATTCCCCCAAAGGTGCAATATTTCATCTGGCGACTATCTCGGAATGCTATTCCAACAGGGGCAAACCTGTTACGACGGATGATTCAAGCAACATTCTATTGCCCGAGATGCCATGCGAGGGAGTCTGATCATCACATTTTCCTGCAGTGTCACTGGTGCACCACCTTTTGGAAGCTTTTGGGGCTGTGGGATAAGTTGAAGGTCAATCTTAGAGCTGGGAATGGGTGGAAACTGGGGGCCTTTGTCAGCAGTGTTGGCATACGGCTGCCCAAAGACAGTTTAGAGCTCTTTTGCGTGGGGTTGTGGTCTATTTGGAGTGCAAGAAATGGCCTAAATCATGGAGAAAGAGGGCGAGGGCAACCAGTAGACTGTGTTAGCGCCTCGATCCAAATCTACCTCCAAGAGTTTCAGAGGGTGAATATTTAGACTATTTGTAGGGAGAACGTCCCCAATCAGGCTGAGGCCACCGTATGAAGGTTGGAGGGAGGGTTAACGACTGGTTGTGTCCTTCGAACAGATGTAGCCGTTCGGGTTTCCACCGGATGGATTGGTATGGGTGATGTTATTGTTAATGAAGATGGGCAAATCATGGGGGCCTTTGCGCGAAGGCGGAGGGGATTTCAAGACCCGGAGGTAGCGGAAGCACATACTCGTCGCGAAGGACTTTGATTTGTGATTGAACACTAATGGCCTAATTCTAATGTTGAACTTGATGCCCTGAGGGTGGTTAAGGGACTTATCAAGGACGAGAAGTCGTCTCCTCTATCCCCGATTCTGAATAATATTAGAAGTTTATTAGAGCGTGCCAATTGTGGTATGTGTTGTCACATTTCTAGCGAGAGAAATATGATGGGCCACATGCTGGCGGCACATGCTTGCGATTTGGATGTTGATATTGTATGGATGGACAATGTTCCTATGTTTTTAGGCTCATATGTTGATAGGAGTAATCTTTAGTTATGAATGAATGAAATGTCCATTTCAAAAAAAAAATGTCTAAAAGGCCTCAAATATACTAAAATGTCTAAAATATCCTTGGTATCATATCAAAATAACTTATTTACCAATAAAAGGAAAAAGTCACAAACACCCTTATGATATATACAATTAGTGTAAGATATGCATAGTTCCTTCCAAAACTGATCGTTCTACTTTCTTCCTTATTTTCCAAATCTGTACATAATATTTGATGTCAAAATTTCTTCATGCCACTAAAATGAGTAGTAGAATGAAAAGCTAGTAAATAATCTCCCTTTACTTGGTAAGAATTCTCACATTGACATCCGCATTTTATTTAGTTTACTGTATAGATTTTAAATTTATTCCACACTGGGGTTTCTTGATTGTTATACCATTTAGATGAATTTCTATATCATTTTTACCATTGGAGGTACTGTAAATTGATCATAAGTTGCAGTACATATTAAAAAAATTTGAAGGCGTAGGCTTTTTTTCCCAAACGCTTGACAAGTCTGTTAATAGACTACGGGTGGTCTGTTGAAAGACTCAGTGAAATTTTGTGGGACAAGAAAAGGTTGACATACTCAAAAGAGAATAAGATGATAGTAAGTTGCTCTTTAATTGTCACCTAACGTGTTTTCGTACAATTTCCACATGAAGCGCTGTAATTTTTTGTTTGACTTTAGAGCTTGTTTGAAACTCTTTATTTTTGTAATTTATAAAAGGAATTTATAATGAATGGAAATGAGTGGTGGAGATTTAATTGAAGTTTGAAATGTGTGATGATTGTTGAGTAGTTGTCTAGTCAACAGTCAAATTATAGTAAGTAAATTTATAAAAGAAAAAAATAAAGAGGTTCAAACAACTCCTTAGTTCCATTGCATCTCTTTGCAGTCAACGATAATAACCATTAGAATAAGAAGAGAGATGAGTCATACTTCTATTTCAAAAGCTGTTAACAATAATAAAAGACAACCAATTCGTAAACAAAAGATACTTATATAACAAAAGAAACATCAATGAGCATATATTGTTTCCTCGTAGTCACTCAATGATATTTCACCACAACGTTATATAATACAGTGGATAGTATTTTTAACAAAAGACAAGGTTCGTACCGATACGATGACGATTTTCATACGTAACTCTCCCTTTAACTAAATTGAATAAGGCGAAATGATGAATGACAGATACGAGTCTGTCATTAAGTCTGTTGACAGACCGGTCTGTCTGTAGGTCTGTTGACAAACCTAATAACAGACCGGTCAGTTATCAGTTATCTTTATGTATTTAGTGAGTTTGACATGTTAAGCATAATTATCACGTGAACCCTTCAATTTTTTGTTCAACTTGAGTTCCATTGCAACTCTTTACGTTAATCTATTAGAATAAGAAGAGATTTTAGTCGTACTTCCTTTTTAGGAGACCGTAACAACAACAATACACAAGGTTCATAACGATATGACGATGTTATAAGTAATGTCACTCTACCATCAACTAAATTGACATGGGCTAAGTGATTATCGCTAGCAACTATTTTGTTGAAAAGAAGAGAGATGAGTCATACATCTCTTTCAGGAGCTCTTAACAACACTAAAAGACAAGTAATTCATGTAATATAAGACACTTGTATAACAAAAGAAACTTGAAGGATACAATGTTTCTTCGTAGTTAATAGATTATGTTTTACCACAACGTTGTAAAATTGAATGGATCTTTTATTTAACAAAAGACGATGTTTGTACTAATAGGCCAGTGATTTTTATATGTAAGTCGTCCTTTAACTAAATTGAATAAGGTGAAATGATGAACAGAAGATACGAGTCTGTCAGGAAGTCTGTCGACAGACCTACAGACAGATCGACAGATCTATAAACAGACCGGTCTGTTTGTAGGTCCGTTAATAGACCGAATAACAGACTAGTCAGTTATCAGACCTTTGCACAAATAATGGTTTGTATTGATAAGTACTTGAGTGTGGCATTTGATAGTAAAACGACATGAAAGTCACAAATTTGACCTGTTTAGTGACTTTTACATGTTACGCATAATTTTCACGTACAACCTTCATTTGTTAGTTCAACTTGAGTTTGAAGAGAGATTAATCGTACTTCTATATTAGGAGACCGTAACAATAACAAAACACAAGGTTCATAATGATAGGATGATGTTATATGTAACTCTTCCTTCAACTAAACTAACAACAACTATTTATACTGGAGAAAAGAGATGATTCATATATCCATTTCACCGCAACTCTACAACGTTAAAATGCAATCAATTCATAAATAAAAGACACTTGTATAACAAAAGAAACTTTCACTATAACGTTGTACACTTTAGTGGATAGTTTATCTAACAAAAGACAAGAGTTGGAATCGAGAGGACGATGATATTTATATGTAACTCTTCCTTTAACTACATTGAATTAGGTGAAATGATGAGCTGAAGATAAGAGTCTGTGGACTGACCCACAAACAGACTGGTCTGTTTATAGGTCTGTTAACAAACCTATAGATAGACCGGTCGGTTATCAAACCTCTGCACAGACTGGTTTGTATTGATAAGTAATTGAGTGTAGCATTTGATAGCAATATAGCCAAAAGTCTTAATTAACTAGGGTTATGGCAAGATTCCCTTAAATTTGGCATGTTACAGCCAATTTTCACGTTAAACCTTCAAATGTATGTGGCAAGATTCACTTGAATTTGGCATGTTACGGCTAATTTTCACTTCAAATGTCTGTTCAACTTGAGGTCCGTTGCATCTCTTTACATTGATCGACTACAACACAATATTAGAATATGAAG